>JAOXYA010022819.1:0-13371 GCA_028565675.1 Sorex palustris | reverse complement strand
AGGAATCGAACTCGGGTCGGCCATGTTGGCTGCGTGCAAGGCAAATGCCCTACCGCTGTGCTATCGCAGCCGGCAGACCAGGCAGAATCAATTGTTTTTCATTGTTTCATGTTTTGTTTTTGGTTTGGAACAACACTAATAGTACCTGGGGGAAACTGCTGGTTCAGTGCTCCAGGTGTGCTCCTGGCAGTGCTCCAGAAACCATATGGTATGTCTGGAATTGAACCTGGAAACTTCTGCATGTAAGGTGTATGTTCCAGCTCTTTAAACTCTCTCCCTGGTCCCCTAGATTTTATTCTTGAATATGTTAAATGTAGATGTTTAAATATATTTAAGTTAAAGATTATATGACCTATTCGATATGCCAAACACAAACAATTGTCACAGTGGAGACGTTATTGGGCCTGCTCGAGCAAATTGATGAACAGTGGGAGGACAGTGACAGTGACAGTCAATAATTATCAATAATATATTTAAATTTAAACATCTTTACATATCTTTATTGAGTAAAGGAATTGAGATGATGATACAGCTAAATTCCCAGATACTTTAATATCATTATTAACATTACTATGGTTTGGGTTTTTTAGGATGATTTTGGTTTGTTTATATATTTAATTTTGGAACCACAACCATTAGTACGCAGGTGCTACTACTGACTCTGTGTTCAGGGGGTCACTCCTGGTGGTACCTAAGTACCTTATGTGGTGCATGGGGTTTCTAGGAGGCAAATAAACCCTTTAGGTAAACCCTTGTATTATCTCTCTGGTTCTACTATGCTGTTGTTATTACAATTAATAAAGCAGTATTGATAGTTAGCCTAAATTTGGGGGGAAGGGGCCACACCCTGCATTGCTTGGGCACCACCTCTGGCTTTGTGTTTTGGCATTGCTCCTTGCAGTACTCAGAACCATGAATTAAACCAGGACCTTGGGGCTGGAGTGATAGCACAGTGGGTAAGGTGTTTGCCTTGCATGCGGTCGACCCGGGTTCGATTCGCAGCATCCCATATGGTGCTCTGAGCACTGCCAGGAGTAATTTCTGAGTGCAGAGCCAGGAGTAACCCCCTGTGCATTGCCGGGTGTGACCCAAAAAGCAAAAAAAACCCCAAAAAAACCCAGGACCTCACACTTGCTGTACAAGTACTCAATCATCTAGCCACAGCCATAGCCTCAAATTTCTTTTTTTTCCCTTTTTGGACTGCACTTGATGATGTTCAGGGGCACTTAGGAATGACTCCTGTAAGTGCATGCAGACCATATGAGATGCTGGGGAAAGAATCGGGGTCAGTCACATGCAAGGCATGGCCCCACCCAATGTACTATCACTCTAGCCCAATCTCCCAGTTATCAATCAGTGACGTATCTGTAAGCATTTTGGATTATCACAATCAAGATCATCCTGTTGTCATTGCCTTGAGCAGGCCCCAGTAGTCTATTGTCCTAGCCCTGAGATTTTTTTAAAAAGCCATATTCAAGGCTCTTTCAGGATTAGAAGAATGAGACCCATCATTGTTATTGGTATTTGGCATATTGGGTACGCCACGGGAAGTTTGCCAGACTCTGCCGTGTGGGCAGGTAACATTTGGTAACCTGCCAGGTTGTCCAAAAGAAGAATGAGATAATAAGATGTCGCGGAGCTGGGTTTTATAGACTCTGGGTCTTGGCCGTTGATGGGATTACACGGTGCTGGGGGTCAGATGGTGGGTGTGACCCCTGCCTACTGGAAGATGGAAGATCTGGGTGGAGGATGCTCCGCCCTGATCCAGGCAGACTTGGAGATCTCAGCCCCAGCCCCGGGACCCACATGCCTTTGTTCCTCTGCCAGTACCTTCATGCGTGTGGAGAGTGGTCTCAGCATGGTGTTTTATAATGCTTATAAAACTTATAAAACTATATTATTTATTAGTTTATTGCTCAGGTGTTCCATTATTGGACATTGGGAACCCCAGGTCCCTTTGCCACATTTCCGTGACTTTAGGTGTTTGTTTTATTAACCTTTAAGGAATCTTGAAAGATACTTTAGGTTCATATTTCTCAGCCATTTCTCCAAAGGGTCCTTGTTTTCTTTATTTTGGAAGAGGGGGAGGGCCACATCCCCAATGCTCAGGGTTTACTCCTGGCTCTGCACGAAGGAATTATCCCTGGTGGTGCTGGGGGGTAGGGGTAGGGGCATAAAGGATGCTGGGAATTAAACCCAGGTTGCCTTATGCAAGGCAAGTGTTCTACCTGCTGTATTTTCGCTCTAACCCCAGTCCTTGTTTCTTTTATTGGAGAATGGTAGAGACCATACTGTGAGCATGAGGTGTTTTTGTTGCTTGTTGAGTATTGTTTTTGCATCATCTTTTTCTTCTTTTCCCCTCATGTTTCCTCCTGCCCCCTAACCCCCCCCATAGTGAAAATACCTTTTTGTTTTTGGGGGTCTATCTGGCCCCTTCTAGTGAATTTCATTTATTTTTGTTGTGTGATCCCAAAACAAAAACAAAAAAATTTAAAAAGAAAAGAAATTGGTATAATAATTGAGTGATAAAGGATAATAGTGATAACCTAAGACCAAAATGCAGTCTTGGCACATAGAAAGTGCCCAGCATATGGTTCTATAATTACTACTACTATGTAAGGATTATTGTGTTACACAGAAAAGATTATATATGCAAAAAAATCAAACATAGGACTTGGGTCCTTCAAAGTACCTGATAAAATTCTAGTTTTCCTTACCTCCTAAAGAGTTGTTCTGTTTCCGTTCTCTCTGTTCATTGGATTGCCACTGTTAGCAAATTACTGTTCCTAAGTGCAAGTGTACAACTTCGCTAAGTAATTTTTGTTTAGTATAATTATTCTCAGAGTTCACTATTAAATTTGGCATATAGGGGCTGGAGAGATAACACAGCGGTTAGGTGTTTGCCTTGGACACAGCTGACCTGGGTTCAATTCCCAGCATCCCATATGGTCCCCAGAGCACCGCCAGGAGTAACTCCTGAGTGCAGAGCCAGGAGTAACCCCTTGCATCGCCAGGTGTGACCCCAAAAGCAAAAAAAAATAAATAAAAAATAAATTGGCATATATTTTTGTAATCTTAATTTTTCTGTGCATTTCAAATTTTTTTTTGTGAAGCAGAATAGTTTTTATTGAACAAAATTTGCTTAGAAAGATGTAAGGGGAGAGCAAAAGAGAAGTATGTGTTTTAAGAGAGAACACAGGCTTCTCCAGAGTGGAAAAAGCAAAGATACAGTGAGACAAGCAAATGAGATACCTGTTCAAGGGAGAACACGGGCTTGATGAGCAAGCCTGAAAAACATTTTGAACCAGACAATAATACATACATTTGCTTTGCCTTTTCCTTTAACTTGATGGCAAATATTTTTCATTGATACTAAAAAACTCTTTGTAAACATCTTATAACATACTTCACGGGGCTGGGTATATGGCTCTGCAGGAAGTCACATGCCTTCCATGCAAGAGTTCCTGGGCTGGGCTTCTTGCACACAAATAAAAATGAAATGAAATACTTGACAGTGTCTTGTTGTTTGGGCATCAAACCTCTCTTTGCTTGCTTTTGTTACTGGATATTTAGATTCTTTTCAGGATCTTTGTTATAAGAACTTTGTGAATATTTTTTTTTAATTATGTAGGAGTACTGCTATTTATTCAGCCACTGATTAGCTGATTGAATTGTGCATGAACTCCACTAAGCTTTGTGAATATTTTTTACATAAATCTTTGCCTACCTTTAGAATTCTTTCCTTTTTGGGGAGGGTGTGGTATTGGGTCAGGGTCTGTTTCTGGCTCTGAGCTCCAGGATTGTTCTGGCTGTGCTCCAGGACCCTGGGATACTGGTGTCAGTTTGGGGGGGGGGGGCAGAGGGGAACAATTAGGTCACATCCACTTTGCTCATTGCTTATTCCTGGCTTTGTGCTTAGGCATCACTCCTGGCAGTGCTCAGCAACCATATACTTGCTTGTTTAGCATAGATTTCCTAGAAATAGAATTACTGGGTTGGAGGGTACAGTATTCATTTTGTATTATATCATAGCACAGTGGGTAGGGCGTTTGCCTTGCACGCGGCCGACTTGGCCGACCTGAGTTCGATTCCTTCGCCCCTCTTGGAGAGCTCGGCAAGCTACCGAGAGTATCTCGCCCGCACGGCAAGGCCTGGCAAGCTACCGGTGACGTATTTGATATGCCAAACACAATAACAACAAGTCTCACAATGGAGACGTTACTGGGCCCGCTCGAGAAAATCAATGAACAATGGGAGTATGATAGTGCTACAGCGCTACATTAATTGATGTTGTAAAAAAAATTGGAAAGTATTTAACACTGTAGCACTGTCCTCCCATTGTTCATCAATTTGCTCTAGTGGGCACCAATAACGTCTCCATTGTGAGACTTGTTGTTACTGTTTTTTGGCGTATCGAATATGCCACGGGAAGCTTGCCAGGCTCTCCGAGAGGGATGGAGGAATCGAACCTGGGTTGGCCGCATGCAAGGCAAATGCCCTACCCCCTGTGCTATCGCTCCAGCCCAGGAAGATGTTTACATAGTGAAAATATAGACCACATGTGTTTTGAACACCAAAACTCAAAGATAGTTATTGTGACATTTCCTTTTTGCCTTTTTTCCTTTTCTGTTTTGTTTTTTTGGGCCACACTTGGTGTGCTCAGGACTGGGGGAATCTTCTGGGGTGTGTGGAATCAAACTCAGGTTAGTCATGTGCAAGGTAAGTTCCCTGCCTGCTGTACAGACCTCCTTTTATTATTGCTCAGACCTCCCTTTAGCCTTTTTTATTCCGGTGCACAGAAGTAACATCTATATTTGACATATTGGGTCATACTGAATTCCTTATTTCCCAAGTATGATCCTTAAAACATGGAGTCCTCTGTTTATTATAACTAGAATTAAGATTGTTGTGGTCAAATTTAGAAATACTATAAAACCAACAAAAAAATTTTTTTAGGACTGGATATACCTGAGTGCAGAACCCAGAGAAAGACCTGAGCAACCTTGGGGTGTGGCCCAAAAAAAAACAAAAGCAAAAAATGTTTAATCGAGAATTTCCCAACCTTTAACTAGTGGGTTTATTTATTTATTTTCATGTAAATCTTGTCAATATTTTTGTTGTTGTTGTTTTGTTTTGTTTTTCACGTAAACCTGTTAATATAATTATTTTTGGTTTTTGGGCCACACCCAGTGACTCCTCTCTCTGCACTCAGGATGCTCCTGGAGGTGCTCAGGGGACCATATGGGATGCTGAGGATTGAACCCATGTCTGCCTCATGCAAGGCAAGTGCCCTACCTGCTGTACTAGCTCTCCAGCCCCTATTTGGGCCATACTGGCCCAGAGTGCTCCGGACACACTCTGTCTTCAGGTGTCACTCGTAGCAGTTTTCAGGGGACTATAAGTACCAGAGATTGAACCAGTGTTGTGGCTACATGCACAGCCAGCACCTTACCCCCCTCCTGTACATCTCTGAGCCACAGGCTGGGTAGTTTTTTGTTTTGTTATTTCTGCCATGCCCAGTGATTCTCGGGACTTACTCCTAGAGCTGTGTTCGGGGATTACTTCCAGCTGTGCTCTGGAAACCGGATGCAGTGCTGGGAATTCAAACCAGTGTTAGCACATGCAGGGCAAGTGCCTTACGTCCTGTGCTATCTCTCCGGCCCACTTCAGGTAGTTTTTCATAAAACAAAAGTTTTGGGAAACGTTGGTAATAGATTATTTTATATTCACTTGTTTTATTTATTTATTTATTTATTTATTTGCTTTTTGGGTCATACTAAGCAATGCTCAGGGCTTACTCCTGTCTCTGCACTCAGGAATCACTGCTGGTATATGGTGTTCAGGGGACCATATGGGATGCTGGGGATCAACCCAAACCCGGGTCAGCCGCATGCAAGACAGACGCCCTACCCGCTGTACTGTTGCTCCAATTCATTACTTGCTTTAATTATCTTCTAAAGGCTTTTTAAAAATCATCTATGAGGTATGAATATCCTAGTTTCTCCACATTGTTTTGTTTTGGGGTTATAACTGGCGGTGTTACATGAGGGATGGGGTGGACCATATGGTGCTAGGAATCAAATCTAGAGCTTCACATCAGGTAAATGCTCTACCACTGAGCCATATCCCTGGCTCTCTCCCCCTTTTTTTGGTTTGTTTTTGTTTGGAGGCCATACCTTGCAATGCTCAGGGTTTTTTCTTGGTTCTGTGCTCAGAAATCACTCCTGGTGGTGCCTTTCATTGGTGCTGGGGATTGAACCAGGGTTGGTCTTGTGCAAGGCATGCTTGCTCTATTATTTCTCATTGGCATTGGCATTCTCATATTTGAAAATGAAACTTTCAGGGAATCAATTGTATTTGGGTAAGGCTTTTGCCTTGCACGTGGCTGACCCAGTGTCACATATGGTACGTCAAGTCCTACCAGGTGTGATCCTCGAGTGCAGAGCCAAGAGTAAGCCCTGAGCATCATTAGCCCCCCCCTCCCAAAACAGCATAAAACAAAAATTCAGCTTTGATAGATAAAGTATTTTGTTAGTGATTGTTTTTGTTGTTGTTATTGCTGAGGATTGAATCCAGAGCCTCATATACCTTGGGCATGTGCTCTATAACTGAACTACATCCCTAGCCTTAATATTTCAATAATTTATATTTTCAATAATTTTTGTGGGGTTAAACTTTTTTGGATGGGGCGCGTATCCCGTGGTGTTCAAGAGCCACGTATGGCTCTGGGCTCGGGCTATTCGTGGTGGTGCTTTAGGTTCCAGGAATTTATACTGGGTCAGTCACATGCAAGACAATCACCTTTTTGGTTTTTTTTTTTCTTTTTGGGTCACACCCGGCGATGCTCAGGGGTTACTCCTGGCTCTGCACTCAGGAATCACTCCTGGGGGTGCTCAGGGCACCATATGGGATGCTGGGAATCGAACCCAGGTCGGCCGCCTGGAAGGCAAATGCCCTCCCTACTGTGCTATTGCCCCAGCCCCAAGAAAGCACCTTAACACCTATGCTGCCTCTCTAGCCTATCTCCCCTTTTTCTCTTTGATTGTTTTTGAGCCACACTTTATGATTCTCAGGGCTTCTTGCCCTGCTCAAGGACCACTCCAGCGGTGCTCAGGAAACATAGGTGGTGGCAGGATCTAATCAGGGTTAGCTGAATGCAAGGCAAACATTTTGCTAGCCCGAACCATTCACTCCTAAGTTCAAGGTACTATCTATTTCTGTTTGTTTGCAAGCTATACCTTGTGGTTCTCAGGGAGCTACTCGCAGATTGGGACTCTGAGGTGTACTTGGGAATGCCAGGGCCTCTTGGGCCTCCTGCATATAAAACCTACATATAAAACCAGTATAACAAAATATATATTGTATAACAACAATAACAAAATATTCTCCGACTTGTTGAGCTTTCTTTCAGACCCCTTAAGTTACTATGTGATGTGAGCACAAACCATGTTCTGTAGGGCTTTGTTATAATATGACTCAACCTAAGTGCTTGGTGAAACTGGGCTATGATGTGTAAGAGGTGTAATATTTGGCATCAGAACTGAGTGCAGATTGCAGATGCTACCTTTGGGCAGACGTTGATCCTCTTGATGACTATTTCGTCAGTGTCTTTGTGAGGCAGTGTGTATAAAGTTCCTGGTGTAATATAGCCAAGAAAGAAATGCATGTCTGATCTTTTTTTTTTTTTGGGTGGTTGGGGAGTGTATGGTAGGGCTTACTCCTGCTCTGCTCAGGAGTGATTCCTGACCAGGTTAAGGGGTCCACACATAATGCCAGGGATGAAACTGGAGTCAGCTGCATGCAAGGAAAGTGACTTAGTCCCCATACTATTTCGCTGGGCCTACTTATCTTTTTTTTTTTTTTTTTTGCCCCTGGCTTTTGGGGCCACACCTGGTGGTGCTCTGTGCTCGGGGATCACTCTTGGCAGGCTTAGTGGCAGGTTTGGGGGTGGGGTGGGTATATGGGATGTTGGCGATTGAATCCTGTTCTATCGTGTGTAAGGCAAATGCCCTACATCCACTTTAGCCTCCTCCTAATAATTCTTAACATACTGAATTTTCCACTGCTAGCCATGCTTACTAGTCTTAGAATGTCCTTTCTTTGCCTACAAAATTGTTAGCCATTGATTTGTTCTTTGTTGTTAAAATTACTAATACCTAATATTTCATACCACGTCCCTGAGCTTTTTCTTATTTCCTGTCACTTTCCCCCTTAAAGTATTATTTTTTGAGATCTCATCAATATCAGACCTGGCGTTTATGTTTTGGTCTTATTTTTTGATTGTCTAACTTGTAATGCCCTCTTATATTTTAAAGTTATCATTTTTTTAAAAAAAATTATTTAGGGGCTGGAGCAATAGCACAGCGGGTAGGGCATTTGCCTTGCACGCAGCTGACCTGAGTTCAATTCCCAGTATCCCATATGGTCCCCTGAGTGCTGCCAGGAGTAATTCCTGAGTGCAGAGCCAGGAATAACTCCTGTGCATTGCCAGATGTGACCCAAAAAGAAAAAAAAAAAAACCTTTATTTAAAACCACTGGTGGGGCTGGAGTAATAGTATAGCAGGTAGGGCGTTTGCCTTGTACACAGCTGACCCGGGTTCGACTCCCAGCATTCCATATGGTCCCCTAAGCAACGCCAGGAGTAATTCCTGAATGCAAAGCCAGGAGTAACCCCTGTGCATTGCTGGGTGTGACCCAAGAAGCAAAACAAAACAAAAACCAAAACAAAGTAACACTGTGGTTTATGAAATTATTCATGATACATTTGTTTTGGGCATTCGGTGTTCCATCACCAATACCACCACCATTGTGACCTTCCTCCCACCACTGTCCCCAGTTTTCAACCCCCCCAACCCCCCTTGGCATGCACAAAAGTATTTTATATTGCTTGTTACAACAAAATGGTAAGTGAATTAGCAAAAAATAGTTCAATAAAAATTTGTGAAAATTGTTGTATCTCACATATTAAAGTCATTGTCTGAGGACTTCCAGAGCTGTTTGGTGCTAGTTGAGCCTTCTATGTAATTGTTTCCGCTCATCGAGCTTAGCGGACTTCTGTGCAACTTTCCCATCTAATTTGCTGTGTTCCTCCTGGGCTGTCAGTATTGTAGAATTTGGAGGTGAGGTGTCACTCGATTGGGTCACATGTGCATCCTTCAGGAATTTGAGGATCTGTAGAACTGAGACAGTTCTTTGCCCAACCAAGGAGGGCCCACAGTGTTTAGCCTGATGTAGCTGTGTGTTTCTTGACAGATTGGTTGTGAAGCTGTGCAGCTGGGCCCCTTACATGGTGGTAACTGCGACTCCTGGGCTTCTGGCAGTGTGGGGCCTGGGGGTCAGAGGAGGCCACCTGCCCCGGGCTGACCCCATTCCAAGAAGGCCCCAGAGTTTTCAGCCTGGAGACCTGGTGATCTTGGGGTTTCGTCTGCTTGGTGTCACATCCGATACCAGTTATGAGGCAGTGAAGCTAGGTCATTTATATGGCAGCTAGTGTGTGAGGTGGGACTTGGCCTCTGCCCCTCTCCTGACGGGCCCCCGAGTTTTCAGCCCAAAGACTGTTGTACCTGTGACTTGCATGGGCTTAGCCTCTTTTCTGAGACTAGTTGTGGAGCTCGGCTACTTGTGTGGTGAAGACTGTGGGATGTGGGTCAGATTGGAAATTTACCATTCTTACTCATGCTGGTAATCCTTGTAATACCAGTATAGTGCTCTTTTCATGGATGTTTTCTCTTAACAATTGTTGGGTTTCAATAACGTGTAGTCTGCCTTCTGACCATTCTGCTGTTCTGAGGTTGTTATTTTGGAGATAATTGGGTACTTGCAGGTTGCCCTGGAAATCAGTGCCCTTTTTCTTCTCAGTTCTTTCCCGTAATCTCTCTGCAGTATTAACACTATCAGTCACCTTCTCTTAAAATTCTGTTGATCTCTGTGGCATAGCACTGTCCTGCTTCTTCTTTCCTAGAATAATTTCCTGTTGTTACTTGGCACTGTTTCCACTTGAGGAAAATGATCAGGATTCGTTTTGTGGGATCATCCTCCCCTCCCCGGCCTCCCCGTCCCTGCTCCTCTTTTTGCTTTGGGGCCACATTCGATTGTGCTCAGGGCTTACTCCTGGCTTAGCACGAAGGGATCACTCCAGGTGGGGGCTCAGGGATCAAACCAGGGTCAGCCTTATGTCAGGCAAACGCCCTACCCATAGTGTTGTTTCTCTGGTCCCCGTTTTTCTTTGAGTACCCATTAAGACCATTTAAACTGTTTTCTCATGACTGTAGTGACAGTATAGCACATAGGGTGCTTGCCTTGCACATGTCCAAGCCAGGTTTCATCCCTGGCACCCCATATGGTCTCTCATATGGGGTGCCAGGCCTAGAGAATTGGGTGAGATCTAGATCAGATGAGATTTGTGACTGCTTTTAGAGGCTGGAGTAGAAGGTGAGAAAGCTTGAATTGGGTCAGAAAGGCCTTTGTGTTTGAGTCCATCCTTGAAAATAGCCTGAGGGCAGCAGGAACCCTTAAGGGTAGAAAGATTTGTGAAGGTGTTTGCTGCCTGCCGTATGGTCAACCCTGGTCTTATTCCTGCACCTGAGCATTGCCAGGAGCGAGTCCCAAGCATTGCTGGTGTGGCCCCTAAACAACAAAACAAAACAAAAAGCTTGACTTTAGTGAACATGATCTCTGTTTTAATTTTAAATCTGGAGCCTTGTTGGACTCTACCTAGACGTACCTGGGGCTATTCCTGGCTCTGTCTAAAGCTTGCAAAATTTAGCCCTTTGGCTTTGTCTGACCCCTGAACTTGACCTGTAAGGACCAGTGGGAATTCGAACAGAAGCTAGTATGTTGCAAACCAGCAGAGGCAAAAGCACAATGGCCTAGAGAATTGGGTGAGATCTAGGTCAGATGAGATCTGTGACTGCTTTTAGTGGCTGGAGTAGAAGGTGAGAAAGCTTGAATTGGGTCAGAAAGGCCTTTGTGTATGAGTCCATCCTCCTTGAAAATAGCATGAGGGCAGCAGGAACCCTGGACCCATTTTAAGAAAAAACATGATTAATTGTCCCTTTGCCTCCCGGTTCTCTGTGTCTTCTCTGTGTCGGGAACTTTTTTTTCCTCCTTCCTTAAACACAGCTCTTACTAGGACTGCCTAGTCTACTATTTCTTCGTTGTTGTTGGGAGAGGGGTGTTTTTGTTTCTGGGCCACACCCAAAGGTACTCAGGGCTTACCCCGTCTCTGTGCTCAGGGATCACTCCCAGCTCTGGAACCATATGTGGTGCCAGAGATTGAACCCTGATTGGTTTCATGCAAGGCAAACACCCTTCCCACTATACTATTGCTCTGGCCCTAAATCCTGCTTTTTTAAAGGTTATAACAGATACTCTGTCCTCCATAAAAGGGAAAAAGTGATTTCACTCAGGCATATGCTCAGCCCTTTGAGCCGTCTTTCTGGTTATAATTATCATTTATAGTGGGTGGAGTGTAAACTGTCTGTGTACCTGAATATAAATTTTATTTTTAGTTTCTGGCTATTTATGATAGTTGATACTATGTTTTCACCTGATTTTCTCTCTATTTCTGTTTTGGTTTTGTCCTGTGAAAAATGTTTTCTTATGCTGTATTCTCATGATTGAGTTTACCAGAACTAATTGTGTTTCTTTGACAGTGAATTATCAAGCATTTGTGGTTGACTCATGGATTGTATTTCTGGCATGTATCATTTTTCCAGTCTCACTGTTTCAGCTAATTTTGTTTCTCTTTCCAGGATTATTATAATCTTTCTTTTCTAACTGAATTCCTCGCTTTCCAATGTTCTTTCTTCCCAATTCACCACTTAATTTGGCCAGATTAGTTTCCTTAAAATACTGCTTTTGATTAAAAAAAAAATCTGTTCACTTGACAGATAGTTTTGAATGGATTCCATGAGCCAGATACTAAATTGTTTTTTTTTTAATTTATTTATTTTATTTATTGAATCACTATGGGAAAAGTTACAAAGCTTTCAGGTTTAGGTCTCAGTCATGCAAATATCAAACACCTTTCCCTTTACCAATACTTATTTTTTACCCTGAAGAACCCCAATAAAACCCCACCCCCCACCCAGATACTAAATCGTTTTAACTGGCATTTCAAGATCTGAACATCACCTCCTCCTTACTCTGTGCCAGCTCTCTTGACTCAACTGGTCTGCACTATTCATTGTCTCCTGACCATGCCACCTACCTTCTTGTGTTTAAAATTCTGTTCAGAGTGAGCTTCTATTTAGAATCCACACTAATGCCCTTTCACTTAACATTGGTTCAACTTTTCCTAAAGCCCTGATCTCAGACCTACCTCCATGAAGCCTCCTGCTTTTGTTTTTGTTTCCATTCTTCAGCTTCTGTTTTTGTCTATATTGTAAAACTTAAGCAAACAATATCTTCAGTTGCTTCTCTTATTCATTATATAAGTTTGAAATTCCTTGATTTCTTTTGTTTTCACTTTTTTTGTGTGTGGGGGCGGCATACCTGGTGGTGTTTAGGACTTACTCCTGGCTCTGCGCTTAAGAATCACCCCTGGCAATGCCTGAGGACTATATGGGGTACTGGGGATTGAATCTGGATCAACCATGTACTATCTCCCCAGCCTCAAATTCCTTGACCTTGATGTTGAGGCAGTCTAAGATTTGGGCACATTTTTAAACTTTCAACCTGATGCCTGTTTCCCAACATAAATCTGGGCCCCTCTACTATCAGTTCTCTATAAATATACTCCAGCCTAGGGATATGACAGCACTAAATCAGAGATCACAGTTGGCTACCTACTTCAGAGCCACTGAAACTATAGCTCTGCAGCCCCATTAAGGATATTTTTTTGGTTATTGGTTTTATTTTGAACTCAAGGCTGGCTTCTGACTCCATGCCCAAGGATCACTTCTGGTGAGGCTCAGAAAACCACATACAGTGCTGGGGATCAAACCCAGCTCAGCTTTATACAAGGCAAATAAATGCCTTTCTTACTGCATTATCTCCCTGGGTCCCCACCAAGGATATTTTTTAGTGAAAGCTGCATTATTTACTGCAAGTGTATGGCAGTGAACAGCACAATAACTATCACATGGGTTCCCTCGTTAGTGCTAAAGAGCCACTGAAACTTTTTGTTGGGGGTCCACATCTGGCGATGCTCAGAGGTTACTCCTGGCCCTGCACTCAGTGATTACTCCTTGTGGTGCTTGGGGGACCATATGAGATACTAGGGTTCAAACCCGGGTCAGTCGCATGCAAGGCAAATACACTACCCGCTGTGCAATTGCTTTGGTCCCTAAAGAGCCACTAAGTCTTTTGCACCATCTGACAAATGACAAATCCAGGGCCTGGAGGAAGAGTATAGGGGTAAGGTGCTT
>JAOXYA010022805.1:0-13372 GCA_028565675.1 Sorex palustris | reverse complement strand
GATATGCCAGACACAGTAACAACAAAATCTCCAATGGAGATGTTACTGGGCCCGCTCGAGCAAATCGATGATCAACAAATTGATGATCAATGGGAGGGCCTTTACTTTTACTTTACTTTATTGAGTCTGCACTTGTGCCTATGCTTTGCAATTCTGTTCCTGTGTCTATATCTATAATTATAGCTATATATACATATGCATCTGAAAATAGAATGTACTAAAGAATTTTGAAAAATTATTGATGATTGGAAATGAAAATATAAAATCTCACATTTAACTTTTACAGCAAAATAGGTCACAGACTATTTCTCTGTGATCCAAAATATAATCAACATGAAAGACATCATCAAGTCATAAAATCTGCATGGTACCAACAAATTCATCAGAATAAAAAAGAAGGAAACAAGGTGAGTGACTTATGGAACTGGGCATAGAAGAGTGAAAAAGCATTCAAGAAATTTCCTTTGTTCTAATAGTTCTAGAAGGACCCACATTAAGTTTTAAGAACCAGGAGATTGCCAGCCCTTATAAACTTTTTAAACAGATTAACTGACTCTCCATTCAGGTTAAGGTCCCATACTAGGAAGAAACTGCATTGATAGAATCAAAATTGGCCTGGATAAAAACAGTAAGATGAAAGGTAAGAGGATTTCCAATAAAAGTGGGAAAAGAAAATAGAACCAGAAAAAAATTCATAAGAAGGAAATATAAACTTAAAAATTGGTATTATAAGTTCCTGGTCTTAAGCTTTTGGTTGCCCAGGCATCTATGTCAAAGAGAGTTATCTTGTGTCAACTTTTGCCAGTCAAAATGCCAAGCTCTCCTACATCTGAGGTTTCCTCTATTTTAGAAATCTCTTGTTTGATTAAGCATCCTACCTCTTTAATGATTTTTTTCTATCTCTTCCTGCACTTAATTCTCTCTCTTATTTCCAATTCACCAAATAAATAAGTAAGTAAATAAATATTTTTTTGAAGAGTGAACCCAAGAAACTGTTCTCCTGTCATCTGCCATCCTCCAAACTAATACAACAGAAGAACCAGCAAGTACAAGTTTTCACCCCACCCCTCACTAATCATTACAAACCTTACTATCTAGCCCTAGATGTTCCATGGATCCTTGAGAACTCAATATATGTCACCTCAGTATATGAAGTAAAGTCAGTCGAGACCCTAAGACTTTGGAAACATACTGTTACCATTATTAAAATGCACTGAGCACTGTTCTCCTGTTCATCAATTTGCTCAAGCAGGCACCAGTAATGTCTTCATTGTGAGACTTGTTGTTACTGTTTTTGGCATATAGAATATGCCATGGGGAGCTTGCCAGGCTCTGCCATGCCAGCGGGATACTCTTGGTAGCTTGCCAGGCTCTCTGAGAGGGGCGGAGGAATTGAACCCTGGTCAGCTGTGTGCAAGACAAATGTCCTACCAGCTGTGCTATCACTCCACCCTATTAGTAAAGTAGTGGATCATTTTGAGTTAATAAACACCAAGGCTCTAGGATCTGAGAAGAGATTCTGTCCTAGTTTCAATTATTTTGCACTTTCCCTAATAATGAGGGACTATGAGTCACGTTCTATTTTGGTTTCCACAGGCATTTACAAATTATCCTTATACTGCACTATAGTCTACTAAGTAGACTACATTATGAAATCATATACTATCATGCAGTATATACTCTATATGATAGTGTATATATTGAATTACATTGTATTGAATTACAAAATTTATCTAAAATTTTATGCATACTTATTAATTTATTGCTAAAAACACTACCCATATAAGCTTTCAGTATATAATACCTATTTTTCTGTTGAAGGCTTACAAGAGAGACATCAAAGTTCAGTAATCACAGAATACCATGACAGGCATAATAATAATAATAGTGGCAATTCAAAATATTGAGAGAATTATCAAGATGCGAAAGAGACATGAAGAGAATTCATGCGTTTGAGAAAACGGTGCTGATAGACACACATCATATAGGTCTGCTACAAATATTCTTTGGTAACACAAAAGGTGCACATATTAAAATGTATATGTACTTTTATAATATCACTATCACTATCACCCCATTGTTCTTTAATTCGCTGAAGTGGGCCCAGTAATGTTTCCATTCATCCCTGTCATATGCAAGTGTAGCCCGATGACATATTGGGGGCTCCTTCAGGGTCAGGGGAATTAGGACCATCCATTGCTACTGTTCTTGACATATTGAGTACACCATGGGTAGCTTGTCAGGCTCTGCTGTGAGGGCGGGATACTCTTGGTAGCTTGCTGGGCTCTCTGAGACGGATGGAGGCTTTTGGGGCCGCTTCTAATCATCTTTAAAGGTGTTCCTATTCAGGCATATTGGCAGGTATGATACTCTCAGAAGCCTGCCGGGTTCTCTGAGAGTGAGAACTAGAGAATAAGAGGTCGCAGGGCCACGAATGCTGCTGCGCTTCTGGGAGCTTGGTTTTATAGTCTCTGGATTGCTGTTGATGGGGTTACACAGCAGTTGGTGGGTGTAACTGTCTAGCTACTGGAAGGTGGGGGAGCTGGGTAGAGGAGGCCCAGTCCCGAACTGAGCAGGCTTGGAGATCTCAGCCCCGGGTCCCACACACCTGGGTTCCTCTGCCGGTTCCTCGTTCAAGCATGTGGAGAGTGGTCTCAGCATGGCTTTGGCCAGGTCCCAGAGGTCTTCAGCTAAATAAATAAATAAATAAATAAAAGCTCAGCTGATAGCTTCAGTTCAGACACGTTGACCCTTTTCTACTGTAATTTTCATGGAAACCACTCATAAAAGAGCTGAATGAACCAAGAACTGGTGTGAAGCTTTTCAATAGCATTGCAAGATCAAGCTTTATTATTTGAAAATAAGAATGAAGCAGATACTTAAAAACCTAGTCAGTGTTCCAAGACCTAGGCGAAGAGTTTATAAAATTAAATTTATGTGGAGGTACCAAAAAGTCTCCCTCTACCTCTAGAAGAATGACTGCCCCTTTGCCTATGACTGTCCTCCACAGAGTAGGGACTTTTCAGTGGCTAGAATAATGGCTGTAATTTTTTTGTGTGTGAATGTATCTTGCCTTTATATACCACTATTTCATTCCAAGGCTAATTAATATGTGAATTTCTAAATTTCTAATCCAGTTATATAAATGATATTGCCACTTTTCATTTATATTTCTCACCTTAAGTCAAGAAAGTTTCCAGAATATTTAATAAAGTATTTAAAGCAATTACAGATCCTGGCTATTTTTCACTTGGAACAGATGGAAAATAAATAAGAAAATTATACCAACAGTTAGCCACTTTAAGGGACTGCTTGATTGTTAAAGTACTTACTGAGCACCTACTATGTGCATTTCATTAGACCAATGGAAGTGAAATATCTAATGGAAGTAAGACATATGACTGCATCACTTTCCAGTCATCAGAACTCAGATTTGTGATCACATTTAAGTGATTAATTTTCATGTATACATCCAGGAGTAGAGGATAAATATAGACAATTACTAGTCCAATCTAACTCCAGTTTCATTTCCTTTGTTATTAAGATGGAGAAAAGTGCACCCGTGTTTACTTGCAAGCATTCTTTTATCTGCCCAATGGTTTTCTTTTCTTTTGAGGGCCCTTGACATTTACATTTTTCCTATTTTAAATGAAAAAACTTGCCCTTGACATTTATGTATTTTCTATCTGAATAAAAAATTATATAATTCAAAAAATAAAATATGTAGTAGTGCCAAGTCAGATAGTTAACCAGAATCAAAATTCTTACAAGAGTTTTAGGGTCCTAATTCATAACCCATTTATTTCACTTTTACTTATTTAGTAATTAATACTATACATGTAACACTGTGCTAGACATTCTCATAGTAAAAAAAAATAAAAACCTAATGTCTCATGATTTGGGAGGTGGGGGCTTTGTGTGTGTTTCGTTTGTTTGGTTTTGCTTTGGTAGCCACAGACAGTGGTGCTCATAGAGGGCTCTGTGCTTAGGGATCTCCCCTGGAGGCTCAGGGGACCATGAGGAACACCAGGTATTGAACCTCGGTCATGTTTCCTTGCATATGTCTTATCCGCTCTACTACCTTTCTAGCCATTTCATGTATCCTTTTTATTCCTTTTGGTTTTGTTCTTTGGGCCAAACCCGGTTTGGCCTCTGTGCTCTGGGATCACTCCTGTCAGGCTTGAGAGTCATATGGGGCTCCAGAATCAAACCCAAGTTAGCCACATGGAAGAAAAATGTTTTACCAACTCTACTATCACTCTGGCTCCAGTATTCGTTATTTTTTGTAAATATAAATTTTATTTATTTATTTATTTATTTATTCTTTTTTTGGGTCACACCCAGCAATGCTCAGGGGTTACTCCTGGCTCTGCACTCAGGAATTACTCCTGACAGTGCTTGGGAGACCATATGGGATGCCGGAGATTGAACCAGGTCAGCTGCAGGCAAGACAAAAGCCCTATCCTCTGTGCTATCACTCCAACCCCCACAGGGAGCATTTCTGGTTTTTGATTCCTTGAAAGAACCTGAAAAGGATTGGCAATAGCTTGAAAGAACTGAAAAGGATTGGCAATAATTTTTTAGTTTTTAGGGGTCACACTTGGTGGTGCTCAGGGCTCACTCCTGTGTCTGTGCGTAGGGAACTCTCCTGGTGTGACTGGGGGGACCATATGGGATGCTAGGGATCAAACCCACCGAACTGTCACTCCAGCACTCTTATTATTTTCTATCTGATTTCCTCTATAGCCACTAGTCGCTCAGTAGTGAGCTGTATAATTCCTGTTGTTTCAGTTATTTTTCCATTTCTGTTTGAGATTAACTTCCATATTCAGTACATGAGGGTCTTGTATGATAAATCTATAAATCTTAAGGATGCTCCTTTGTATGTGATTCCCTTAATTGATTTTTTCATTCTACCTCTATTTATGGATTTTGTCATTCTGATTTATATGCATCTTGGAGTATTTTTATTTGGGTCTCTTCTAGCTGGTACCCTTTGTGACTCTTAAATCTGGGCGCATGCACTCTCATCTCTGGAAACTTCTCAGTGATGATTTTTTTTATAATTTTATTTTTATTTTTTTCCTTAAATTTTTATTAGTGAAATACCATGAGGTACAGTTGTAGATTTACAATTTTTTGTTCTTGGGTTTCAATTATACAATGATTGAATACCCATCCCTCCACCAGTGCTCATTCTCTACCACAAGTAGTGATGATTTTTTTTGAACTAATGCTTCTTCACTGAAATTACCTTCCTGGGTCTCTGGGACCCTGATGATTCTTATATTGTTCCCTTGAATTCATCTCAGAGTTCTCTTCTCTGCTGTTTATTTATTTTGAAGCTTTCTCACAACTTCTGTTGTTTTACTGAAGGTTTTCTACATCTAATCTTGAAACTCACTGATTTTTTCCCAGCTGCTGTTACTCTTCTGCTAAGGTCTTTCAGGGAAATTTTCATTTTATCTACCATATTATTTAGTTTTGTCATTTTTGCTTGTAGTTTTATAATGTCTGCTCTCAAATCCTCATATTTTATTCATTCCATTGTTTCTTTGAGCTATTTGAACACCCTCAACATTTCCCCTCTAAATTCCTCAAAGAGGGACTATATAGCTGGTTATTACCTTGAATCTTCAGGGCTACCAACTTTGCTCACCGAGTGTGGTGGAGTTCTGTGCTGCTTTCCCGTGATGCCTGTTTGTAGGACTTTAATTGCCAGATTCTTACTGTGCTGTTTGTTTTGAAAGGGAGAAGTAATGGAGCTGCATACTTCTGGAAATCTCAAGCAATGTTCCTCTCTCTCTGGGAGGCTTGTTGTCCCCCCAGGCCCCAGAGTACCTTGGCCTGATGCCGGATCTGCTCCTGGTGCTCACCTGGGATTAGCACGGTTGAGACAGCAGGGCAGTGCTGCAGGCCCACACCTGCCCCTGGCACATCCACATATTAACCTTATTTCAGTTGTATGGTATGAAAATATTTTCTCCCATTCAGCAGCGCATTTTTATTTTAGAGGCTTTATTGTGTGCAGAATCTTTTTAGTTTGATGTAGTCTCCTTTGTTTAGTTTTGCTTTTGAGTCTGTGATGCCTGGCATGTGTGTATTACCCAGGTATCAGAGCACCATCATCAACACTGAAAGAAAGATCAGGAGGATATAAAAGTTATATTCCTACATTCCTAGAGAATTAAAACTGCAATACTCCTTATCCTGTACACACACACACACACACACACACACACACACACACACACACTTCATCATCTTTATTTACTTATTTAGTTTTGCTTTTTGAGTCACACCCAGCGATGATGCTCAGGGGTTATTCCTGGCTCTGCAATCAGGAATTACTCCTGGCAGTGCTTGGGGGACCATACGGGATGCTGGGTATTGAACCCAGGTGCCAGGTAAATGCCCTACCCACTGTACTATCATGCTGGTCCACTTCATCATCCTTGATACTCTCCATTAAGGACATCGAAACAAACCCTGGAGATTTGAAAGACTCCGACAATAGCCTCAAAGTTTTGAAGGATGCCTTGGGAGATCTCTGCCCTCTTGAGAACAGTTGCGCTCGAATATGTTGTTGTTGTGAGTTCTATAGTAGGAGAGGCCACAGAGCAAATGCTCTTGAGGAGTCAGCTTGGAACGAACACTTCAGAGCTCCCTCAGCCCAGCAAATATCCCAGAGATGTTGGGAGAAAGAACAGAACTCAAATCCATGAGAAGCTGTTAGGTTTCTCCCTATTTGAGAGCTCTCATCGGTGTGAGACTGGGAATTTCTGCTTTCTACAAGGAGGAACAGAAAAACAGAATAATGCTGAGAAAGAACCCAGGAAAGACACAGGGTGGGAGGCAGTATATGGAAAGTGCTTTATCCCTCTTAAATCTAGAGCATGCTGCTCATTGCTCTTTACCCTTTCCTCTCAATTTTTTTGCTTATCTCTGGATATAAGGTCAAATAGTTCAGCTTTGACTGAGCATCAGTTTGGAAGGGTGAGAAGATCCCAGCACATGGAAAGTGAACATGAACACTAATAGGGTGTTACCCACTTGATCATCCGTTCACTCAGGTATTTATTTCAGTTCCTTTTCAGAGCCAAAGGGCATGGGAAGACCAAAGATGTCAGCTTAGCATTATTTTGACATTAAAGAAAGTTCACTGGGTATTTGCTAAGGAAATGCAGGGAGCAGGAAAACAAGGGTAGGATTATATAATAGAGACCAATGCCAAGTTGTTGAAACTCTGTTGGATATTAAAAAATAAGTTAGGATAATGCAAGATACTACTTTTTAAAGACAATCTATTATTACTTTTAAATTATTTTTTTAATGTTGAAGTTAAGGTCACATGTTTTCAAAAGAGTATTAGTACTTATTGTCCTTGTATAGAGTCATAGCATCTTCCACCACCAAGGTGCTCAATGACCTTCGCCAGAGTTCTTATCTTACTATAGTCCACCACTTTTTCCATTGCTCTCGTCCTCCACTTCCACCTCTATTCCCTTGATAACTTCAGTTTTATAATCCAGAAACAAGATTATTATTGATTATTGTTGTTGTTCATTATTGACTATTTCTTTGTTTATTATAAAATTGTGACATTTGCTGTACCTTAAGTGGAGCTGGAGGTCATCATATTCAACAAAATACAGCAGATGATATTGTGATGATATTGCTTAATCTGTGGGATATAGTGTAACAATAGTGTATTTTTTTACTGTGCTGCACTGTTCATCAAAAAATTATTTTTTTTAAAGGAGGGTGGTCTCCCAAGTGATGTTCATTTGGCACCTCAATGATTTCAACATAACATTTAATTCTGGCTTTGTGTTTGATGATAATCTTACTTGATCACTGGTCCAGACTGTCTTTATTCCATGCTTTTTAAGAAAGCACATTGTTATTAAGTAGCTATAGGACATGTAGTAAAGACAAAAAGAAGAAAACTTTGCTTTCAGACTCAGCGTATGCCTTTAAATTACCATACATTCTTATTTCTAATAGTTCTTCCAATTTCCCAAGATAAGACATAGTATTACACAACTTTACTTAATCACTTAAGCTCTTCATTTCACACTCACAATACATTCTTTTCACAAATAGCTTATTTTTGCTGATGTAAGTTTTATCAGCTGCACTTATCCATGACATTACATTAACTCTCTGGAATGCTTAAGTACACTCGGTAAATAAGGCTAGGAACATGCAAAAAAATAAATGCTAGCTTTTTTACAGTTACTGCTATGCAAGAGATAGGTATTGGTTTCACAACCTTCTCTAATTTAGGTGCTTCCACGACCATGGAAACAGTCAATCAAACCCACCGTGTCTCCGAGTTCATCCTCCTGGGACTCTCCTCAAGACCTGAGGACCAGGTACCACTCTTTGTCCTCTTCCTCATCATGTACGTGGTCACTATAACTGGGAATCTGCTCATCATCCTGGCTATCCGCGCTGACCCCCAGCTGCAGACCCCCATGTACTTCTTCTTGAGTTTCCTATCTTTCACTGACATTGGCTTCACCACCACCATTGTCCCCAAGATGCTAGTGAACTTCTTGTCAGAGAAGAAGACCATCTCTTATGTTGGGTGTGTGATACAGATGTATTTTATTTATGCTTTGGGTACCACTGACAGTTGCCTCCTGGCAGTCATGGCCTTTGACCGCTATGTAGCCATCTGTGACCCCTTCCACTATGTCACCACCATGAGCCACCAGCGCTGTGTCCTGCTGGTGGCCTTCTCCTGCTCATTTTCTCTCCTCCACTCACTGCTCCACACATTGCTGATGAGTCGCCTCACTTTCTGTAACTCCAATATTATCAGCCACTTCTTCTGTGACATTGATGCTTTGCTGAAACTGTCCTGCTCCTCCACGTTCATCAATGAAGTTCTGATAATAACAGAAGGGCCCGTTGCTTTGGTGACCCCCTTTCTTTGCATTGTTTTCTCGTATATTCAAATCTTCATTGCAGTTCTCAAGATCCCCTCAGCTGCTGGGAAACGCAAAACCTTCTCTACCTGTGGTTCTCACCTGACTGTGGTAACACTCTTTTATGGGAGCATCTTCTATGAATATTTACAACCCTTATCCAGCTACACTATTAGCACTCGCATGGCAACGATTGTCTACACAGTTCTGTCCTCCATGCTAAACCCTTTTATCTATAGTCTGAGAAACAAAGACATGAAGAGGGGATTGGGGAAGCTGTTGAGCATAAGGAAATCTTAGCCAAGATTTGTTTGGGCATGTTCGTGAGTGTCTCTGCTTTTTATACCCAGTTTTTGTAGTCTCTGATACCACATTAAGCTCTTATAAGTCAACAGTATAACAAATTTGACTGGGTGTTAAATCATATGCCTCTTAAAAATGGAATGGCTAACTGTTGAGACTTTATTAGGATTCAGTAATTAGATAAATGCCAACAGAAACTCTTGGCTGCTAGTTTACAAATATCTCCTTTCTTCCCTCCCATTATTTCCCTCAGGAAGTATCTTTTTTTAAATTGAATCACTGTGAAATAGACCCTTAGAAAGTTGTTTATGATTGAGTCTCAGTCATATCGTGTTCTAACACCCACCTCTCCACCAGTGTACATTTCTCAGCACCAATGTCCCCAATGTCCCTCCCATCACCCTCTGTCTCAGCCCACCACCAGCCTGCCTCTCTAGCAGACACCTCTCTCTCTCTCTCTCTCTCTCTCTCTCTCTCTCTCTCTCCATTTGGGCATTGTGGTTTGCAATACAGATACGGAAAGGTTGTCATGTATATCCCTTTACCTACTTTTAACACTCAGTTCTTGTCCAGCATGATCATTTCCAACTATTATTTTCAAACTGGTCCCTTCTCTATCTTACCTACCCACCGCCCCACACACACTTGTGGTAGCCCAACCAAATACCAGTCCTCCTAACCCTTGTAGAAAATGATATCTTTTGTATATTTTGTTTTCTGCAGAATTTTATGGAACAAATTTGCATGTGTGGGAAGACTTTGGATAGCATCGTACTCTTTTTTGACCCCAACAAACTTCTGTAAAAAGTTTCCTAAAGATCTTTTTCAGAACAGAGGAAGACGGAAATGGAGAGAATGAGAACCTCATACATCTGCATCAAGCGAGAAGTTTTGGCTAACAGTCTGTGCAAGGATCAAGGCTGTTGCTCTCTCCAACTCTTTGACAGGAGAGCCCAAATTTTCAGCCCTGATAACGCAGGTGACTCAAGAGTTCGATACACATCTACTCTAATGCTAAGGCCAGGGTCTAGAGGCTGAGCTACCTCTGAATTTCTGTCCTGGTCCTCTGGTGTTTGTATCTCACACATACTCACTCCTCTGAGCCTCTCTTAAGCTTCATTTTCCTAAGAAATTTTCCCGTTTTCATCACCATTGCCACTTAGAAATACCTGTTTCTCAGGAAAAGACCAATTGGATGTGCTTAATTTTACCAGAATCCTTTGAGATTATGATTAAAATTTATATACAAATTTGGGAGGAAGACGGAACTAGGACCTTTCAGAGCACACTTCGCTGTTTTGGGGAGCAATTCTCTCCTCTCTTGTATTCTCCCTTTATTGTTTATGATTCTTGCAATGAACTTCAGACTTTAATAATGTTTATGTCTTTATATATTTGTAATTTACTATTTTAATGATAAATAGTAAGATATTTGCTTATTTTTACTATTTATCTATTATTTAATAGTAGAGAAAAATAATTTGGCCATTATGAGAGTAGTTTTATTAATTTTTTGGTAATTTCTCTTATCTCATATTTATATTCCTATGATTAAAATAATATTGAATTTAAATCAGTAAGCATGTGCACACTAAATGACTGCAGTATCATTTGTGATGTTGAAAAGTAGAAAAATGGGAGATGTACCCTGAAAGCAGAATATAGACTGAACATGATGGCCACTTAATACCTCTATTGCAAACCACAGCATCCAAAAGGAGACAAAGAGCAAAAGAGAATGCCCTGCCAGAGAGGCGGGGTGGCGGGAAGCGGGCGGAGGAATGGCGGAAATTGCGGGAGGGATGCTGGGACCATTGGTGGTGGAAAAGGGCACTGGTGGAGGGATGGATACTAGACCATTGTATGAATGAAATGCAAGCATGGAAGTTTCTAAGTCTGTATTTGTCCCTCACCGTGATTCACTAATAAAATAATTAAAAATAAAAAGAAATGATGACCAAAATAAAAAGATACTGCCAAAAAAAATAAAGAAAAGTAGAAAAATGATAACCAACCTAAATGCCCAACAATAGGGAAATAGATATTTAATGATTCCACTTTTACATAAAAGAAAATATTGTTAAAAATAGTATGGTGTGTTTCTGTGACTGTCCTCAAAATGTCTAAGAAAACTAACAAAATAATATGGTTGTGAATAAATCTATTGTGTGCTAAATATGACTATAAAGGTAATCATAGTACAAAAAATATATGCAATTAGCAGGTTTCACATTTTAAATGTTATATGTGAAATATATTTACCTTAAAAGAATAAAATATTAATAGAAAATATAAAAGTGAATTTGAATGTGTATATTATGAAGAGCACCTTTTCATAAGTGATCTCAGTTGGAAATCCACATGAAAATAAAATTGGACCCCTACCACATATTATTTGCAAAAATTAATTCATGATGAAGAATAAAATTATATATAAAATGAAAAGCTAACAACTGTTTAGAAAATATTGGAGAATATTATTATCTTCTTGAGGTAGAAAAACATCTTTTAAAAATAGATGCAGAAAGAAAGCACTAATAAAATAAAAATGGAAAATTTAACTATTACAGAGTAAAAAGTTAGATGTTTAGTCAAAAGCCATAAAATAAAAAGGTAACAAGATGACAAAAAGTACTTGAAGTTCATGAAGTGTACAAACATTTAAATTAGGGCATAAGATGATCCCTAGAAATCAATAAGGAAAAGAGAGACAAGTCCAGGAACAGATGAGATATGGCATGGAGAACTATCAAAAAGAACTATCAAAAAGCATTTTACTAAAAACAAGGAAATACAAATGACTAATCATATAAAAAGATGCTGCCTCATGAATAAGTAGAAATATTCAAATTAAATCATAGGGGAAACCCTTGCACACCCATCAGATAGAGAAAGTTGGAATTCTGAGGATAAATCCTGAGGACAAGATAAAAAGAGCAACTGAAAATTTTACTGTATAGTGGCATTATAAATTGGTCCAATCATTTTTATACATATACTCATTTTCCCCATCACCATGCACTGAAGGGGCTTTCCTTGCTCTACGAAGAGCACCCAGTTCCTTTGTTATAGATTAGCTGGGGTTTCTGGCTGGGTTTAATCTGTTGCTTAGTCTATCCAGTGGTTAGTCTATCCTTACTCTAGTAAGTACCATGCTGTTTGGTGAACCATGTCTCATTATTAGTACATTAGCTAGCCCCCATCCCTGGGTGTGAATTTTAGTACTAAAATGAGAGAAAAATGGTCAGTGAAGGTTGAGCACTGGAGTCCATCTGGAAAGTCTGATTCAGTCTTCTTTCCTCTGCACTCCTGTGAGATCTGTTTTTAAAGGAAAATATCTGAGACTTTGCTTTAAAAATATTTTTAATTGAATATCTGTGATATAGATCATTACAAAGCTGTTCATGATTGGGTTTTAGCCATACAATGGTCCAACACGCATCCCTACACTAGAGAACACTTCCCACCACCAATGTCCCCCCATTTCCCTTCTATCCGCCAATACCCCACCCCCCGCCTCTATGGCAGGCACTTTTCTTCTTTCTCTATCTCCTTTTGTGCATTATGGCTTGCAATAGAGGTGCTAAGAGGTCATCATCTCAGGATGGACCTCACTGAGATATGATTTGGGTATGTAGGTTTTGTAACTAAAATTGTCAAGCTTTTTGGGGTGGGATATGCTACCTCCCTCCCACATTCCTGTACTTCTGGAAACTTCAGCTGTCATGTTCACATCCCAAAGCTGCCACCCAGTTAAAAGAGTTACTCCAGACTTACCTTCCTGAGCCTTTCCTTTTGAGGTGATCAACAAGCAACTAGTTTTGTGGTTGTAGCAAGGGTGTGGGATCAGAAAACTGTTCCATTCTATCTCATGTACACTTAAGATGTAGATCAAAATTTTAAATAAACTCAAGATTAACATAAGACATCGAATTATTGCATTAGACATTTATGCTGAGAATCATAGCAGAATGTTTTGTCATCTGTAACATGGCTGTGAATGATATTTACCAAAATATATCCTATCCTGGTAGTAAAATGAAAAAGGAAACTTTCTTACATACAAGTGGTACTACATGGAAAGTATCATGTTAAGCGAAATGAGTCAGAAAGAGCGGGATAGACACAGAAAG
>JAOXYA010022762.1:0-13375 GCA_028565675.1 Sorex palustris | reverse complement strand
ACCTCATGGTGCTTCACTAATAAAAATTAAACTAAAAAAAAGAATACTCCTTTGTATGTAATTTATTTGTTTGATCTTGCTGCTCTTGTATACTTTCTCTTCAGAGATTTTGAAGAGGAAAACACATTCTGATTATGATGTGTCTTGGAGTATTTTTATTTGGATCTCTTTTAGCTGGGTACCTTCGGGTCCTCCCAGACCTGAGTATCTGTACCCTCTAGCTCTGGGAACGTCCCAGCCATTCTTGTGACTGTTGCTTCTTCATTAGGGTTGGTTGCCTTCCTGGCCCTCCGTGACCCCAGTGATGGTTATGTTGTTCCTCTTTAAATTCATTCCAAAGTTCTCTTGTCAGCTAATTGTTTACTTTGAGGCCTTTTCCATCTCCTACTGTTGTCTGGGGTTTTCTGCACCCCACCGTGGAGCTCATTGACTCTGTCCTCAGCTGCTGTACTCTGTCGCTAAGGCCTTCCGGTGAGTTTTTCTTTTCAGCTAAACATGTTTTTCAGTTCTGTCCTTTCCGTTTGTAGTTTTCTCTTTTCTGTTCTCAGATCTTTTGTTTAATTGGCTGTCTATTCCATTGTTTCCTCAAGGTTGTTAAATGCCCCGAGTGTTTCCACTCTGAAGTCCTTTTCGGAGTGATCATACAGGTGGCTATTACTTGAGTCTCGGGATTACTGTCATCGTCCAGTACACGTGGCGGGGTTCTCTTCTGCTTCCCCAAGGCTGCTTTTGTCGTCTGGGGGGTGTGTCTTTCCACTTCGCTGCCAGTGTCCCCTGTACAGCCCCTGAGATGGAAGGGAGATCATCTTGAGGCCATTTAGCTTCAGGAAACCGCGACTGACTTCTGCTCCGTGCGTGGGGCCAGGTTCCGAGCCCTCAACTCAGGTTATGGTGGGCTGTCAAGGGCAAGCATAGCCTTCAGTGGCTTCGGGAAACTTTGACTTCTGACCTGTGAGCCGACTCAGGTCCACACAGCCAGCTCTGAATGCTAGATTAACAAATTTGAGCCCTGGAGTCTTCTGAAGTCCTTTGCGAGTTATTATGAATTCATGGATGTAGAAATGACCTTCGAGACTGACATAACTAGCAGAATGGTGGGATGGCAGGGGAAGGGGGCAGTGCTGTAGGACCAGAAGTTCTCCATGGAACTGACTGGGAGGAGAGCTCCGAAGTATTTGCTACAGTGGAGAAACATTGTGTTACCAGGCCCTGTGTTACCACAGCACTGTGACTGTACTGGATGTTGGGGTCCTGACGAGGCTTCCTTGACATAGCCAACAGATCATGTTGTCCATAGAATACTTCTTCCCAGAGACCCCCTTCCACATTCATAAGGGGAAAAAAGAGGGGTACAGGTGAGGGAGACGGGGGCTCAGGTTCTGGAGCATGAATCTAGTCCCCTGCTTGGAGATTCTGATGCTGCTGGCCACAAATTGGGTGCTACTGGGCAAGCGGGCTTCACTTGGCTTCGTCTCAAGTCTAAAAGCAGAGATGCTCGTCATGCAAAGTTGTTGAGTCATGGTTTAGGTTATAATGTGAAAAGCTCAGACTTTTCCCTGCAGCCAACAAGGAAAGGGAGTAAACCACAGTGTAAAAATAGAGATACGAAGAGGTGGGAAAGGAACGGAATGCCGGGCAAGGAATGGTCTTTTCCCAATCCTGGCAACCTTGGCTGGGCCTGGCCGAGGAGGGTGATGGGCTGCCTTGAGAAACGGGATTCTTCAGTGGGAACCAGTGTCCCGACTGAGTCTGGAGGGGCCACAAGGGCAGGAGTGAGTTTCGTGCCACTCTCAGCCCACCCACCATGGTCCTAGGAGAGCCTTAGAGAGACCCTTGCTTCTCTCAGAACCCGGGGCCTGGAGTAACCAAGAGCCAGCGTGAGAGACACACAAACACACTGGACACAGAACAGACACCGGTTCTGGTGTCCAGCCAGGAGCGCCACACCTGACAGGCGGTTCTGCACCTCCAGAAAACGCGCAGGTAGCAAGTTGTGGGAAGGCTCTGTCTATTACCCCATAGGACTGGCATGCCTTTCCTGCCTGCAGGGTCTCCCGTCAACCCTAGGTGTGAGGGGGTGCCTGTGCCCCCACTTTTCACTAGAAACTCGTGTGTGAGCCAGTGTCCACCCACAAGGTCCACACCGTGAGGGCTCTGTGTGGTGACAGGCCAGAGGCTGGGCCGGTAGCTACTCTCATGACAGCCGAGATAGCCAGAGATGGCCGTTACTGTGTTCTGTTTCTATTCCTTGCTCTGCTCTCAGGCGTCTGTCCCAAGGGAGCTGGGGATTTAGGCCAGCTTGGGTGTAAGACAGGCACATGACTCACAGTACTCTGCAGCCCCCAGAGTTGGTCACTGCTACCCACTCAGAGGGCACCTTTGCTCTATGGATGGGCGTAACAGCAAGTCCCGTGCCCAAAGAGAAGAGAGTGTTGGGATGACACAGACAAGCTGACTCCAGAATAGAAGAGAATGTGTCCCTGGGTTCTTCAGCCCTTTTTCAAAAATAAAGCCACAGTGTTGTAATTTCATAGAGTATGTACAGATTAAACCACAGACGTCCTGAAATTGACATAAGCAGAGAAATGTGATCACGCACAAATCACATACATCCCTTTTTAAAATCCAATAACAATTTTTGAAAAACAATTTTGTCCAATACTACTAGAAATTGGTATTCATGAATGGTCTTTGGGCTGGAGCAGTGGTAAGGCGTTTGCCTTGCACGCAGCCAGCCTGGCCGAGCCAGGTTCAATTCCTCCACCCCTCTCGGAGAGCCTGGAAAGCTACCGAGAGTATCTCGCCCGCACGGCAGAGCCTGGCAAGCTCCCCATGGCGTATTTGATATGCCAAAAACAGTAACAACAAGTCTCACAATGGAGACGCTACTGCTGCCTGTTCGAGCGAATCAATGAACAACGGACGGACAGTGCTACAGTGCTACAGTGCTTATAAATTCATAAAGATACAAAAAATATAGAAGGCATAGAAATCCTTAGATGGGGCAGGGGGAGAGGTGTTTATATTATTGCAAAAATCTTTCCCCTAATCACAAGATCTCTTCATGAAATTTAACTAGGTACAGACTTCTAAATACTTTCCTAGGATTAATTTAATTCACTTTTGAGGCTTGTTATTTCAGATAGGCACAGATTTGGGGTTGAAGAAACCTAAAGATAGAATAAGAAGAAATAAAATAGAAAACAGAAGCAAAGAAAAAACAACTTATAAAGGAAATCTTGGGAAAGATGAAAGAAGCTGAAGAAGTGCCAGAGCGATAATACAGTGAATAAGGCGCTTGCATGTGGTTGACCCGGGTTCTATCCCGGGCATCCCAAATGGTTCACCAAGGAGGGACGGGTACTTGATCATTTGTATAATTGAAACACAATCATGAAAGTTTGTAAGTCTGTAACTATATTTCACAGTGATTCATTAAAAAATATTTAAAAAAAATAAAATAAAAGGTTCACCAAACCTGCCAGGAGTGATCCCTGAACGCAGAGCCAGGAGTAAGCCCTGAGCATCACTGGGTGTAGTCCAAAACACAAACAGAAAGAAGAAGCTTTAGAAGGGCCAGGAATGTGGATCAGTGGCAAAGCATTTGCATTGTGTGAGGCCCTAGAATCAATGTCCACAAACAGATAACAGACGGAGAGAGGAGGAGAGGGGGAGATAGAGAAAGGGAGAGAGAGAGAGAGAGAGAGAGAGAGAGAGAGAGAGAGAGAGAGAGTCAGGAAACTGAGGAGAAGGGCTACCCTAGCTCACACAGTGGGAAGAGAACAGGGACATACACACCAGGGACTGAGGAGGTAGTGAGAGTATCTACAGCTCAATGCACTAATGATCACAGAGGGGCTGGAATGTCCCTCCTGTTGGGAGGAAATGAGAAACGCCTGTGTTGGCTGTAAAAGCAAACTGGGGAGTAACGATCACCCAAAGCGCGTCCACCTCTGATTTCCAGCTACTATATACCTCAGGGACTACGGTGAGACCCCAGAGGAAAGACACAATGGGAATCAGGAAGGTTCGGCATGCTGAGTGAGGAGGTTAGAAACATACTGGCTCTAGGGTGGAGGGCCAGACACAACAAAAATGAGCCTCCGTATAATCTTCAATAAATCAGAATTTATCAGTATTTCAAAAAAAATCCAAATCTTGAGGCTGTCTTGAAATAAGAATAGAAAAAAACTAGAGTCTATCTATCATCAATTGAAGCTTTGTTGTTGGGTTTTTTTGGTTTTTGCTTTTGTTTTTTGCTTTTCTTGGAGGAAGGTTGGGGACGGGGAGGAAAGGAGGGAATCATATGCCATGGTGCTTGGGGGGTGGGGGTGTGGCCACTCCCAGCTCTGTGCTTCTGTGCTTGCTTGGGGGCCACGAAATGCCAAGAATGAAATCAGCATTGGCAGTCAGTGCCTTAACCCCTGAATAATCCCTCCAATTCCTGTTTTAAGATTTCTTATAGTCTCTTTATTTTGAGATCAGTCCTCATTGTTACTTTATTTAGTGAACCATAAATATTATTTGCAAAGATGTTTACAGACTCACTCAAAAACATTATTTGCAAAGATGTTTACAGACTCACTCATGACTCTTGTATTTTTTTTTTTTAAGTTAGACATTTAGTTCCTTCAAAATAACTTTTACTGCAGGGGTTAACAGAAACATAATACTAGAGAATTGGAAGGAAATACCATGTACATGCCAAGTTCACAGAGACTTAACCATACCTTTCGCATTGTGTTTCACACAATTAAAGCTCGTACTGAACCTACTTCTTTTCTATTTTCAACTGTCTATTAGCCTGGCTCAATTATTTTCTAACTAGCAAGATTAAAAGAACTCTGGAACAAACACCTATACAGGACCAGAATGCATGGTATTATTCACAACAAACCAATGATAAGGAAAACTATTTAAAAACAAACATTTTGGGGCTAGAGAGCTAGTACATCAGGTATCTATGGGCCGGAGAGAGCACTGTGGGTTGTGGCCCAAGACCAAAAAACAAACAAACCAAAAAAAACCACTTTTGAGGCTGGAGTAATAGAATAATAGGTAAACCTGCATGCAGCCAATCCTAATTTGATCCCCAGCATCCTGTAGTCCCCCAAGCACCACCAGGAGTAATTCCTGAATGCAGAGCCAGGAGTAACCCCTAAGCATTGTCAGGTGTGGCCCCAAAACAAAATAAACAAAAAAAATTTAATTGAAAACTATATATCATTTATACATTTTATAAGAAAAGAATAAGGGCAAGAGAGAAGGTTCAGGTACTTGCCTTGCCTATGACCAACCTAGGTTGATCCCTGGGACCCCAGATGGTTCCCCCAGGCACCGCCAAAGAGTGATCCCAGAGCACTGCCGGGTGTGGTCCAAATCCAAGAAAAGGAAAAGAACAAAAATTCAAACTAACCATCTTTTTTTTTTGGTGCTGGGAATGAAACACAGGGTTGCCTCACTTCTAGCACAAGGCTCAAGGCTGAGCCAGACTTCTACCTAAAAATGTCCCATTTGGATCCTCAGTGAAACCGAAGTTCTTACTTCAAAAGGACACAATTAGAAGCATAATAGAGCAAAAGCTCAGGGTTTCTAAATACAACAAGAGAAAGACTGCCCCAAAAAAGAAAACTCATGCACGATATTTTCAACACTGACATGTAATCCACACTAAAACCATAATTGCAGTTATAACAGAATTCTCAAAAATATCCCTAGATTTTACTATACTTAAGAGGAAAACATTACTATAATAAGAGTGTTCGTTTTAAAGAATGTTAAGATCTTTCAGCAGAGTGTAGCTAGAAATATAATGGTTACCTCCAGGGTGGGGGTGTTAGTGTAGGCCTGGGTCGAAGAAACTACCACTTTTCACTTTTCTAAAAGCCCTTTCAAACTTAATAAGTTTTATGCTACATACATACGTAAACTATTCAAAATCAGTCTTTAACATTAATTTGTTTAAATAGCTTTCTTTTTATTAATCTCCTTGGAATTACCAGTGTTTCTAAATACTTGAGAAGCAAGACAATTGAAAGTCTAAAGAATCTAACCACAATTTTTAAATATCAATAAAAAGGAAATATATTTTCTCTACTTCAGATATATGTGCCCTATATTTTATTTCCATTATGACTTCTAGAAATGCTCATCATAATTTAAAATGACAGTGTCTGGGACAGAGCTGTAGTACAGCGAGTAAGGCGCCTCTCTTGCATGCAGCGGACCAGGGTTTGATCCCCAACACCATATATGGTCCCCCAAGCACCACCAGGAGTAAGCCCTGAGCATTGCCATGTGTGGCCCAAAAAACAAATAAATAAAAATAAAAATAATATAAATAAAACAAAATGACAGTGTCTGAGAAACAGGGGTGTGGCTTATCAACAGCATACTTTCCTGTCCTTGTGAGACCCGGGATTTAATGGGTGGCACTGAAAAAAAATATCTTTAATAAACTGCAAAAGGGCTGGAGCGATAGCACAGCGGGTAGGGTGTTTGCCTTGTACGCAGCTGACCCAGGTTCGATTCCTCCATCCCTCTCGGAGAGCACGGCAAGCTACAGAGAGTATCCTGCCCACACGACAGAGCCTGGCAAGCTCTCTGTGGCATATTCGATATGCCAAAAACAAGTAACAACAAGTCTCACAATGGAGATGTTACTGGTGCCCGCTCGAGCAAATTGATGAACAATGGGAGTACAGTGCTACAGTGCAGTGCCAAACTGCAAAAAACTATAATAATAAATATATAAAAGTGTCTCTTTCAGATGGTAAATTAACCAGTTTGCTAATATGCATAATACACTATAAATGTCCCCCTTATTTTTTAAAATTCAGATAAAAGAAGGTCAAAAATATCAAACAAGGGAAAAAATAATTTTTTAAAAATCTAGGGGTTGGAGAGATAATACAGGTGTTATTGCCCATCCCACTTGTACATGGTTCCCACACCACCTCCTCCCCCCAGCACTACTGGATATATACCAAAAATAGCAACATTAGGGGCCAGGAAGATAAGACAGCAGGTAGGGCACTTTCTTTGCACAAGGCTAATCTGAGTTCAATCCCCAGCACCCCATGTGGTCCCCGAAGCTCGCCAGAAGTGAGCCCTGAGCACAGTACCAGGAGCCCTGAGCTCAGTCGTTTGTGACCCCAAAACAAAACAAAACAGAAGTTCAACACAATGCTGAGAGAATTACTGAGAAATTAATGGCACTTTCTTAAAGATAGTATAAAGAAAGTATAATACAGTATGAAGAATTTTTCTCAGTAATTTTTAATCTCCTGTCAGTTATCATAAAGCATACTAAAATTTCATTCAAAAATTAATAATACAGATTTAAATTATAATCTGTTCTAAGGAAGTAGCTTATGTAAGTCACAAGCATTCTCTATTTTAATTTTATTGATAAATTTCATAAAAGTTCATTTTTGCAACATAATCTTTTTTTATTTTAGTGAAGTTAAACAATTTTATTTAAAGAAATTTACTTCGAGAAATGTGAGGGGAGAGAAAGAGAGAGATATGTGCTTCAGAGAGTATACGGGCTTCACCGGATGGGGAAAGGCCAAGAGTACACATATTAGGCAAAATATCATTCTTGGGTTATAATATGCTATTAATTAATAATAAAGTTAGGAATGGAAAATAAGCATTTTTGTAATAATCTGGGGGCCCTTAAGGACACAAATTATATCACTAATTATAGCAGCAACTCAAACATATTTAGAAAATTAGTTCTGTACTGCAAAGTAATCTCCCTACAAGGCAAAAATATTCCCAAGATGACATCTATTCCAAACTTTTCACAGCTTGGGGCCGGAGCGATAGCACAGCGGATAGGGCGTTTGCCTTGCACACAGACAACCTGGGTTTGATCGCCGGCATCCCATATGGTCCCCCAAGCACCGCCAGGAGTAATTCCTGAGTACAGGGCCAGGAATAATCTCTGAGCATCGCTGGGTGTGACCCAAAAAGCAAAAACCAAACAAACTTTTCACAGCTTCTCTTTAGAGGAAAAAAATGTTACGGTTTCTAAGCTATGGCAGGAAACTCTTTAGCTTTTCAGTCTTCCCTGAAAAATCTCTTCTTCCTCAGCTCCAGTGATGCCCCCAGTGGTTCTGATACTGGAGTTTTGACTCCTGATGTTTCCTCTCACCACCCACTCTAGACACTCAATCCCCAAGCCCGACATAAGCAAGAATTAAGCATCTACTCATTATTTCTGGTCACAAAAACCATCACTAAATTTAAATCAGTGTTTCCCAAAAGTGGGTAATACCAACCCTGATCCTGCATCATGCTCCAGAGTTTTGCTGGAAGATCCAAATTGGCCTTATAACCTCCAATGCAACAAGGGTGGTGGGGAGGGGGATTAGTTTATTTGCCTAGAGAAGGCCCATTTCCAGAGGGGTGCTAAATAATTTTCTTTCTGAAAGGGGCGAGAGGCCAAATAACTTTGGGAACCTCTGTTCTAAATAAAGACCCAAATACTTCCATTACTAAACAATACTTTGTATTCACCATTCATTTTTCAATCTGCTTATTCCAGTTCAGAGTCAGGGAAGGTCACAGTCTACCCTAGTAGCTCAAATTAGATGCGCCTAACAGCATTTGTGGGGGGCGACATTAAGGAAGGGGAGTCCCCAGACAAAGCTGCACAGACACGGAAAGAACGTGCAAACTCCACAATGGAACTGGCCAAGAATCAATTTTATTTTCTCCTCATCAATGTTAGAAAATAGAATTATTAGGGACAGGAATGTGGCTCAATGGTAAAGCACATGACTTGCATGAGTAAAGCCTGGGTTCGATCACCATTGGCTAATAATAATAATAATAATAATAATAATAATAATTACTTTTCAGGGACCTGCTATACTCATAGCCCCACTGTCATCTTCCAAGGATGTCATTTCTGGAGGAAAAATCCAGCCTTCAAGGACCTCAAAAATAGAACCAAACAGATAAAACTCTGTGTGTGTGCTCAAAACTAATGTTGTCGGGGCTGGATCAATATCACAAAGGGTAGGGCATTTGCCTTGTACGTGGCCGACCCGGTTCAATTCCCAGCATCCCATATGGTTCCCCCGAACACCACCAGGAGTAATTCCTGAGTGCAAAGCCAGGAGTAAGCCCTGTGCATCACCGGCATGACACAAAAAGCAAAAAACAAAAACAAAAATTAATGTTGTTATTTCTTTTCTAAACAATTCCCTCTCCTGTGCAGAGAGACAGTGAAGAGATTAAGGTGTTTGCTTGCCCAAGGAAACCCAATTCAATCCCCTGGTTCCATCCATTTAGATCTCTGGTACCACATACAGTTCCCTAAGCACTGCCAGGAGTGATCCCTGGCACCACTGGGTGTGGCCCAAATTATCCCCAAATATAAACAATTTGCTTCAAAACTTTCCTAAATCACTACTATCAATTTGATCAATGGTAGTTAAATTAAATCTTGCAACATTTCTGACTATCCTTTCTTTTTCTCTTCACAACCAAAGTGAAACTGTGTGTCCTGGTGCGTGAACAACAAACTTGCTTCCCCCACCAGGCCTGCTCTGCCCACCCTCCTAACCTCTCAACTGGGCTACTGCAGTGGCTCCCCAATTCCAGTCTACCCAACCCATTCAAACCCAGTACACGAGCTATTGTCCAAAGGCTCCTTAAGTCCACTTCTGATCATGGCGCTCACTCCTCAGAAAACCTGGAAGCCCAAAGGCACCCAGCTAACTAGCCTGGCACGCAAGCCCTCTTTGCATTAACTCAAGTGTGTTTCTACAGCTTAGGGCTGGAGCGATAGCAAAGCAGGTAGGGTGTTTGCCTTGCACAAGGCCGACCCAAGGTTCGATTCCTCCATCCCTCTCGGAGAGCCTGGCAAGCTACCAAGAGTATCCCGCCCGAATGGCAGAGCCTAGCAAGTTCCCCATGGCGTATTCGATAAGCCAAAAACAGTAACAAGTCTCACAAAGGACAACATTACTGGTGCCCGCTCGAGCGAATAGATGAAAAAGGGGGGGACAGTGCTGCAGTGGTGCAGTTTCTACAGCTTAATCACCAGCAGTCACTCCTTCTGCATACACAGAAACAGATTTACTTATAGTCTGCACTCAAACATTTTTTGATCATTTTTAGTGGATTATTCATAGCAAGTAATACAAATTATTTAGGTCCTGCTTTGGGGGCCAGGTTTGGGGGTCAGAGCAGAAGCATTCTAAATATGGTGTTTGGAAGGTGTGGTGGTGATGGGATTGGTGTTGGAATACTGAATGCGATACAGTATTGCGAACAACTTTTTAAAAATAAAATAAAAAATTTTAAAAGATAAAAAAAATAATAATAAGCTACACAAAAATGCCCACAAAAACGTCAAGAATTTCTCTTGCCAGAATCCAGAGATTATCAAATGCCCAATGGCAGCAGAGATAGAGCAGGAGAACTGGCCTTCAGTAGGAAGTTTACCACTGGGGCGGGGGTCAGGGGGGATAAGTTAAGGAAGGTACCACTAGGACATTGGGGGAGGAGAAAAGTGCCTGCCACAGAGGCAGGCTGGGGGGCAGAAGGGAAACTCGGGATATTGGTGGGGTGGAGTGGACACTGGTGAAGGGTTTGGTGTTAGAACAATATATGCCTGAAACTCACTCATAAACATCTTGATAACTTTGTAGTTCATTGTGATTCAAATAAATAAAAAAAAAGTTAACTGGGGTCCCTTAGAGCCCACCATTGTCAACAAATACCAATTAAATGAATGAATTAGTAGAAAACTATTCCCATTAAGAAATCACGGGTAAGGCATTTGCCTTGTAAGCGGCCGACCTGGTTCGATTCCCAGCATCCCATATGGCCCCCTTAGTAACACTAGGAATAATTCCTGAGTGCAGAGCCAAGAGTAATCCCTGTGCATCGCTAGGTGTGATCCAAAAAGCCAAAAAAAAAAAAAATAAGAAGGGTCAGAGAGATGGTACAGTGGATAGGGCACTTGCCTCCCACAAGGCCAACCCAGGTTTGATCCCCAACATCCCATATGGACCCCTGAGTACTGCTAAGGATAATTCCTGAGTGCAGAGCCAAGAGTAACCCAACAATTACAGGGTATGATCCGAAGAAAAACAAACAAGGGGGTGTGTTAAAATTCTTTATTTTTCGTTGTATCTTCTTTTGGGGCCACACCAAGTGGTGCTCAGGGTCACTCTAAGCAGTGCTCAGGACCACACAGTGCCAGGCCAGGCCTCTGCATGTTAAGTAAACACTCAGGTCACTGAGTCCATTTCTATATTATCACATCCTAGCTTTCTTCACAGTTTATTTCAAATAATTTTTGAATGATGTAATCCCATCTGTAAAACATAATCGCCCCTTTCCTCTAAAATCTCCAGCCTCTTATCTTCTGTCACCTGAACATCTTCTACCCAATGTTATTTCTGTATCTTATCTCTACCACCAGACTTTAAAGATAAAGTAATTGAATAATATAAAACAATTCTTTCGCCCACCCCCCTTTCCCTTTCATTGTTGTGGTTTGCCATGACCAGTTTCACACACACCCCTGGGTCTGGCTGCTGGGCTTGCACATTTGAGCTGTAGCACTGCCTGGGGCCTGCTCATCAGTCAGAGTTCAGCAAGGGACAGTGCACACATGATCACTGGGGGCTGCACCCGTCAGTGATGGAGATCGCACACAAACTGATTCTAGTGTTTGCCAGAGTCTCACTGCAGTGCTATCATGCTTACCAGGAGTCATGCACACGTGTTTTAGTGGTGCTCACTGGGGGTGTGGGTGATGGAAGGAGAGGTCACACCCCCTTTAGTGATAGTGCTCACACATACCTGGGTATGGTGTGCCAAAGACCACTGGTGATGCCAGTGACCCCAGACTGCAGTGCTGCCAGGCTTACATGGCAGAACTGCTAAGATTGGGCTCAGCGCATGCGGTGGCACCAAAGATCTAACACTCGACCTTATGCTTACAAGGCAGGCATTCTAGGTCACTAAGCTATGCCCCAGAGCCTTATCCGACTAATATAATTTATATAGAGTGGAAAAGAGAACCTTTGCTAAATGATAATTCATTCTCTTAAATTGCCTGCCAAAATTTAAACTCTCCCTTCACTATATTTACTACTATATCACCCTTAGAGATGAAAACAGTATCTAACACCAGAAGTTGTCAAAAGTATCTGTCATTGAGCTGGGGGTAGTACAATGGGTTGCCTTGCATGCAGGTGACTGAGGGTCAATCCCTAGGATCCCATATGATTGCCAAACCCACCAAGCATAATTCCTGAAGGTAGACCCAGCTGGGTGTGGCCGAATGAATTAATTAATTAGGATACTAAAATATAGTTTGATAATATAAAGAAGGAAAAGGAACACAGAAATAAACCGCCACAGGGGAGAGGGGTGGAGAAGGGCAGATATCACCAATACTACTATAAAAAATAAATATTTTGCATGAGACCCTGGATTGGAACCACAACAATGCCAAATAAATAAATATTTTAAAAGCAGGAGACTGAGAGATAGCACAGTAGGTAAGGTCACTTGCCTCGCACGAAGCTGACGTGGTTCAATTCCCAGCAACCCATAGGTTCCCCCAACCACAGTCAGGAGTGATCCCTGAGCACAGAGCAAGGAGTAAGTCCTGAGCACTGCCAGGGGTGACCCAAAAACAATTAAGAAAGAAAAAAATAGTTCTAAATCTAAACATGTTGATAATTATATAAAATGTGAATTATCTAAACACCAAATAAGAAACGTCAAGATAGATTAAAAAAACCAATACCTAATTACTACTTATTGTACATTCTACCAATAAGAAATCCACTTTAAATACAGTGACATAGGTAATTTGAAAAGAAAACACAGGGGTCAGAGGGATAGAACTGGCATGAATGCATTAGCCCTGCTGGACCCAATTTAATCCTCAGCACATGTGGTCTCTGAGCACCTCCAGAGGTGATCCCTGCCCGAGAGCCATTAGTGTGGTCCAAACCATACACCCCGCCCCCCAGGGAAAAAAAAGCAATAAAAAAATAAAACACAGCTCTATTCATAGCTACCAAAAACTGGAAATAGTACAAATGTTCTTTAAGGGTGAATGGGCAAATCAAGTACATCCGGACAATAGGATGTTACTCTGTCATAAAAATAAGTATTGATACACACAACAGTATGAATTAATTTCCAAGACATTATGCAGACCAAAGGAAGCCAGTGTTAAAAGATTGCATATTTTAAAACTCCACTTATAGGGCATTGTGGAAAAGACAAAACTATACCAATCATGAATAGAGCACTGGGGTAAAGAATTAGTTCAAAAGAGGGTGTGAGAGCTTTGCAGGAGGAAGATCACCACCCAAGGTCCCCAGAG
>JAOXYA010022729.1:0-13376 GCA_028565675.1 Sorex palustris | reverse complement strand
ACACACACTCATACACACAGACATACACAGACATGCACATACATACATGGACACATAAACACATACACACATAGACACATACACACACTATACACACATACACACACTATACACACATACACACACTATACACACATACACACATACATACCATACCCACATAGACACATACACACACTCATACACACAGACATACACAGACATGCACATACATACATAGACACATAAACACATACACACATAGACACATACACACACTATACACACATACACACATAAACACATACACACATAGACACATACACACACATACACACATGGACACACGCACACTCATACACATATACACACATAGACTCATACACACATACACACACTATACACACATAGACACATAGACAGATACACACTCATACACATATACACACATAGACACATACACACATAGACACATACACACTCATACACACATACACACATACACACATAGACACGTAGACACATACACACTCACACGGGCTTGAAGGGCTGGAGATGAGGGGTGAGGAGGAGGGAGAAGACCCCTGACCTTCGGGCTTCCGGGTCTGGGTAGAAGTGAGCACCCCTTCCTCAGGGCGGCAGGAACACCAGACTCCGGGCTCTCTCACATCGGTGGGCCCCTGAGGACAGAGTCGAACAGCTGCAGGGGGGAATCAGGAGGGCACGTTCAGCCCCCCAATAACAACCGAGAGCCTGGGGGCCAGAGTGATAAAACCGCGGGGACGGCACTTGCCTTGCATGCGGCCAACCTAGATTCAACCCCCAGCACCCCATATGGTCCCCCGAGCACAGAGCCAGGAGCCAGCCCTGAGTATCGCCGGGATCCCCGGGCAGGGGGAAAGCCCCCAGAGTGGAGCCTGGGAGCCTGGCTGGGGGTCAGACAGATGGAGACCCCGAGAGGGGGACTTCAGGGCAAGGGACCTCCACGGAGTCAAGGGTTGGGCCAGTCTGGAGCGAGAGCACAGCGGGGAGGGTGCTTGCCGGGCACAGGGCCGACCCGGGTTCCATCCCAGAACCCCATCTGGTCCCCTGAGCCCCACCGGGAGTGATTCCTGAGCACAGGAATATGCGCTGGCACTGCCAGTGTGTTCCCCCCTCCCCGCCTCCCCAAGGAAAGAGTGAAAGAAAGGTCATGCCACTTTGCCAGGATGGTTGGAGAAGCAGCACCCTCAGTGCGGATGGGGGAGTTCCGGGCAGGGTGCCCGCCACGCTCGGCTCTGGGCTGGTGGGTGCTGAGCGGCCCAGATGGGCCTGCTGGCACATCACACCTCTCTGAGGGAGGCACCGTCTCGGGCTGGCAGCAGGGGGGGGAGATGGGGGGGTGGGGGGAGGACTGGGACGTGCAGAGCCGGCAGAGTGGGGCGTCGCTCCTGGCCATGTGAAAGCAATCAAGGCAACTCCAAGGGGAAGTGAGCACTTCGCAGTGTCGCTTTGGTATTTAACATCTCCAGACAGTTCAAACACTCGCTGAAGCCCACGGAGGAGTATAGAGAGCCCCTGTAACCCATCAGCCCGCAACAATAGGCAATTCACAGCCAGGCTCGGCCCACCTCCCCCCACCCCCAATTATTTTGAAGCAAATCACAGAGGTATCATTTCAACCATGAATATTTCATATGGATCTGAAACAACAGTACGGGACATAAAAAAAAAATAACACCGATGCTGTTGTTCCTGAAGCACTGAACACGAGGCGTTGACCCCCAGGGGCCAGGAACAACAGGTTCCGGGGTGCCGTCTGGGTTTCTGGGAACCCGCTCTGGGATGGCTGAGTCCAGACGAGGATGAGGAACAAGCAAGATGAACTCGCAGTGTCTTCTCCTGCCAGCAAGCACAGGGTGCTTGCAGCAAAATAAACCCAAAGCGAAAACAAATATCCCACATGAATGGGCCATGGCAGGACAGAGCCCAGTGGCCCATGTTGGGATGATCTGAGCAACAAAATAAATACGGTCATATTGGAGGATGACCCGGAGGAAAAAATAAATATCTCTGGATCCATGCTGATATAAATACTTGAATAAATAAATACATGGTGGTGGGAAGAGAGAAATCTGTCGCGCAGAGGAGTTCCAGATACTTTATGTAGATTCTGCCTGGTAGGGGGATATCGGAGACCCCCCCGCCCCCCGCCCCAGACCTCTTAGTGGGGCTGTCCGCAGTGATGCCTTTGAAAGGGCATAGCCAGAGAGCTGGAGTGTGTATGCTGCATGTGAGGGGTCTGGGTTCCAGTTTGGGGAAGACCCCAGAACCCAGTCAGGAATAACCCCGAGCACTGATTGGGCATGCCCTTCCCCCACCCCCCAAAAAGATTAATTTGGGCTGGAGAGATAGTGCAGTGGGTAGGGCACTTGCCTCGCATGTGGCAAACCCAGGTTTGATTCCTGACACCCCATATGGTTCCCCAATCCTGCCAGGAGTGATCTGAGTGCAGAGGCAGAAGCCCCGAGAACTGCCAGGTGTGGTCCCCAAAACAAAACCAAAAGAAAAGAAAAATAAAGAGCATGGCATGGAAGGGGGAACCGAGGTAGGAGAGGAGAGTCACCTCACACAAAGACTGGGCCACCCACCTCAGTAACCTAATCAAGGTCAACACCAAAGATTTAAAGGGATGAGGGGCCAGAGAAACAGCTCAGTGGGCAGAGCATGTGGTGTACACGCAGGAGACCTAGGTTCGACCCCTGGATGGCATTGCAGGGTACTTGGAGCACTTTCAGGACTGACCCCAGAGCACCGAGTTCAGAGTTTCCTGGTACACCTCTGGACTCCCAAGCCCCAAACCAAGCAAACAAAATCATGTTAATAGTCTGCCTATTTTTTTTTGGGGGGGGGTTCACACCCGGCGATGCACAGGGGTTACTCCTGGCTCATGAGCTCAGGAATTACTCCTGGCAGTGCTCGGGGGACCCTATGTGATGCTGGGAATCGAACCCGGGTCAGCCGCGTGCAAGGCAAACGCCCTACCCTCTGTGCTATCTCTCCAGCCCCAAACAACCTGATTTTGAGACGGTCAGTCATGAAAAATAAGGACAGGTGAAGAAAGTCACAGCCAGGAGGCGTCCCAGGAGACATGCAAATTAAATGTAAGCTAGTAGCCCGGCACTGGGTCCTGCCTGGAAGGAAGGTACTAACCACGGCCTTTCATTAATCATAATGGATTAGCAGTGGTTCCTTAATTGCAACCAATGTACCATAGGAATGTAGGAAGCTCGGAACAAGAAGAATGGGTGGGGACTCTCTTTTCTCAGTTTTGCTACTGATCTAAAATGATCCCTAAAAGGCATTATTAAAAATGTAGCTTCAGGGGCTGGAGCGATAGTACAGCAGGTTGGGTACAACTTTGCATGCGGCTGACCTGGGTTCGATTCCCAGCATCCCATATGGTCCCCCCGATCACTGTCAGGAATAATTCCTGAGTGCAGAGCCAGAAGTAACCCCTGTGCATTGTCGGGTGTGACCCAAAAAGCTGTCACTGTCACTGTACTCCTGTTGTTCATCAATTTCCTCAAGCGAGCCCAGTAACGTCTCCACTGTGACTTGTTGTTACTGTGTTTGGCATATCGAATACGTCACGGGGAGCTTGCCAGGCTTTGCTGTGGGGCGAGATACTCTCGGTAGCTTGCCGGGCTCTCAGAGAGGGGCAGAGGACTCGAACCTGGATCGGCTGGGCTGACCGCGTGCAAGGCAAATGCCCTACCACTGTGCTATCGCTCCAGCCCACCCAAAAAGCTTAAAAAAAAGTAGCTTCAGGGACTGGAGTAATAGTCCAGCAGATAGGGTGCTTGCCTTGCATTCTGCAGACCCAAGTGTGATCCTCGGCATCCCATATGGTCCCCTGAACCCGCCAGGAGTGATCCCTGAATTCGAGCCAGGAAAAATCCTGAGCACCAGGTGTACTAAACAAACAAATAAACAGGCAAATTTTAGCTACAGGACCAAAGAGAGTACAGCCTGTAAGGCACTTGTGGGAGGCCAAGTCAGGTTCCATCCCGGGCACCCCACATGGTCCCCTTGCCCTTCCTAAAGGGGTCCCTGAGCACAGTCAGGAGTAAGCCCTGAGCACTGCCAGGCGTGGACCCAGAATAAAAATAAATAAATAGGGGCTGGAGCGATAGCACAGCGGGGAGGGTGTTTGCCCTGCACGCGGCCCACCCGAGTTCGATTCCCAGCATCCCATATGGTCCCCTGAGCACCGCCAGGAGTCATTCCTGAGTGCACGAGCCAGGAGGAACCCCTGTGCATTGCCCGGTGTGACTCAAAAAGCAAAAATAAATAATAAAATAAATAAAATCTATCTTTAAATCTATGTGTTCAAATTTTCCCTTGTATTGCCAATAGGCCTCACTCCTCCAGCTTTGTAAGTCAGGGTTCAGGTCAGACATCGAGACTGCGCTTGCTTCTGGACAGAGCTCTGAAGAGGAGGGCTGAGAAGCCCTGCTTGTGGCAACACTTCAGGCAGTGTCTGCCCCCTGGCTGACCGTCAAACACGGGGAGAGGGGTCACGTCAGAGAAAGACTTGGCGAACCCGACTCTTCCAGGATCACCTGACAGCCTAACGGGGGGGGGGGGCGGCTCTGAAGGTAGACTCCAAGGCTTTGCAAGTCCCTCCTTGCCTCCTTGCACAACTGGCGCTGCCTCCAGGAAGTGTTATTCTAGGGCCTGGGGCCGCCACCGGTTCCCCACTCAGACCGGGATTACAGCCCAGCTCGCCGCACAGGCCGCGGTCCCAGCCTTGCTCCGTGCTCCCGCCAGGAGCCTCGCCTCTCCAAGTTTCCTCTTCCTCAGCCGCAGCAGCAGACAGCCTTTCCTTTGGGCCCTGCCGGGACGATGAAATGGAATCTTTCTGAAATGAACTGAAATCTGGAAGTGCCTGGATGGTGTTGGCCCTCTCTCTTTAGGACAGAGGCAAGAGTCAAGGGTTGGTGAGATAGGACAACTGGAAGGGCATTTGCCTTGCACGTGCCCGATCCCTGGCACCCCAGATGGTCCCCTGAGCACTGCTTGGAGTGACCCCTGAGCACTGCTGGACGTGGGCCCCTCCCCCAAAGGAAAGAGACACACTGCTGCTAGCACTGTCTTCCCGTTGTTCATCGATTTGCTCAAGCGGGCACCAGTAACGTCTCCATGGTGAGACTTATTGTTACTGTTTTTGGCATATCGAATATGGTCACACAGAGCTTGACAGGCTCTGCCATGTGGACGGGATACTCTCGGTAGCTTGCCAGGCTCTCCGAGAGGGGCAGAGGAATTGAACCCGGGTCGGCCGCATGCAAGGCAAACACCCTACCCGCTGTGCTATCGCTCCAGCCCTGCTGCTAATTCACACTACTGCTAATCAAACAAAATTAGGATTATTCTTTTCACATGGTTGAAGATCAAACCCAGGGTCTCACGTGCAAGGCATGTGCCCTACTGCTAAGTAAAACCCCTAGCTCCAACGCCAGTACTTTATTCGGGCTTTGGGGCCACACCCAGTGGTGCTCAGGGGTTACCCCAGCTCTGTGTTTGGGGTCCTTTCTCAGCACTGCTCTCTCTTTCCCAAAATCCTTAATTGAAAGAAAGGTGGAGTTGGGCTGGTGATATAGCACAGCAGGTAGGGCCCTTGCTTGCCTTGCATGAGGTCGACCCAGGTTCGATTCCCGGCATCCCTTTTAAGGTCCCTTGAGCACTTCCAGGAGTGATCCCTGAGTGCAGAGAGACAGGCGTAACCCCTGAGCACCCCCAGGTGTGGCCCAAACAGAACAATACAAAAACCCAAAAATGGAACAGAGAAAGAAAGAAAGAAAGTTGGGGAAGGAGCTTCCAAGCAGCCTAGGGCATGGGGCCTCTTCCCCTGAGATATGTTGAGGTTACTGCAGGTCGAAGTGTGATGATAAATCCAGGAGAGCAATGGTGGGCCCGGGAGGCGCTGAGTGCCTCGGGAGAAGCCTCAGCGCTATCTGGGGAGTGGGGGACAGGTGACTGAAGCCCCACTTAGCTCTGACCCCCCAAGGGAGTATTTGGCAGGGGGCGAGCTGGAGGCAGAGGTGGGTTGGGATGGGACTCACCTTTGTCTTCTGGTTATGCCCACAGGAGGAGGGCCAGGAAAGGGGTGTGGGAGAAACACATGCTCCCCACCTGTGGTCTGCTCCCTGGAGAGTCGGGGCTGGCCCCCACACGCCTGCCTGCGGCTCTGAGGAGTCTTGCTCTATAGGGGGCCAGGAGGGGGGGTGCCCATCAGGAAGCAGGGACAGAGGGATCCTGAGAGGGTCAGAGGCCCGGAGATCAGGAGTGGGAGCCGTGGGAACATCGCAGGGCAGAAGGGAGACCTGTCGCCCCCATGCGCCACGTGACCTTCTTTGCTGCATGGCCCTCGGTGGGCGAGGGTGCATCACAGCTGCCTTCCCTTCCGGAAGCGAGGGAAGGGGTACGGGTGCCCTCCAGGACTGAAGGGCTGGAACACGCCCCTCTCCCTTGTCTCGGCAAACCTTGATCCCACTTTTCCGGTTCGTTTAGGGGCCACAGTCAGCAGTGCTGAGGAATCAGTCCTTCTCTCCGCAGGGCACCAAATGGGGTGCCAGGGATGGAACCTGGCCAGGTACGTGCAGGGCACATGCGCAACCCACTGTACTATTGCTCTGGCCTCCCTCCCCCCGCCTTATTTTTTTTCATCGATTAGCTCGAGCGGGCCCAGTAACGTCTCCATCATGAGACTTGTTGTTACTGTATTTGGCATATTGAACATGTCACGGGGAGCTTGCCAGGCTTTGCTGTGCGAGTAAGACACTCTTGGTAGTTTGCCGGGCTCTCCGAGAGGGGCGGAGGAATCAAACCCGGCTCCACTGGGCTGGGTGCGCGCAAGGCAAACACCCTACCGCTGTGCTATCGCTCTGGCCCGCTTTATTAAAAAAATATATTTTCTTTTTTTTTTTGGCGTTTTGGGTCACACCTGGTGATGCACAGGGGTTACTCCTGGCTCTGCACTCAGGAACTACTCCAGGCGGTGCTCAGGGAACCATATGGGATGCTGGGAATCGAACCCAGGTTGGCCGCATGCAAGGCAAACGCCCTACCAGCTGTGCTATTGCTCCAGCCCCCCAAAATAATTTTTTTATGTGTGCATATTTGTAAGCACTTATGCAGACGGGGAGATGAGTATCTCTCTTCTTTTCGGGGCAGGGGTTGCACACCTGGCAGTGCTCAGGTGTGGCCTAAAACCAAAAAATGTGTTCCTGGCCCTGTGCTCAGGAGTGACCCCTAGTGGTACTCAGGGGACCATATGCTGTGCTGGGATTAAGCCCAGGTCAGCCACATGTAAGGCGCCACCTGCCAGCCTCTGTTTCTCTTTTCTCTCCTTTTTTCTCTTTTTTTAAGGAAACCCCAGCAACTCACCAATGTGACCTGTGCCCCCACCCCGCACGCACCCTGAAGCTGCCCTCACAGCCTGCTCAGTAGGGGGGGGGGCCCTTTCTCCGGTGCCCCTTGAGATCAGCTGCCCTGGTGTCATTTCTGCGCTGAGGAACTTGGACTCTGCCTGTCACAGAAAGGGCCGTGTCTGTCCTGTGATCGAGTCCTGAACATGCATTTGAGTGTATGCGGGTATGTGTGGGTGTGTGAGAGTGTGTACGAGTGTATGTGTGTAATGTGGATATGAATGTATGAGTGTGAGGATGTGTGTACGTGTGTGTATGATTGTGGTGTCTGTGAAAGTGTGTGGATGAATGTGAGTGTGAATGTGAGTGTATGGATGAATGTGAGGGTGTGTGAATTTTAGAGTGTATATGAATGTGTGAGTGTGAGTGTGTAAAAGTGTGTGTGTATGAATGTGAGGGTGGGTGTATGATTGTGAGGGTGTGTGTGAGTGTGTGTGAATGTGAGGGTATTTGAATTTTAGAGTGTATGTGAGTGTGAGAGTGTGTGAAAGTGTGTGTGTATGAATGTGTGTGAATGCGTGCATGTATAAGTGTAGTGTGTGTGAATGCATGTGAATGTGAGTGTGCATGAAATGTGTATGAATGTATGTGTTTATATGAATGTGTGTATATATAAATGTGGTGTGTGATTGTGTGTATGAATGTGTGTGTATGAATGTGTGAGTATATGCATTTGTGTACGTGTACGTGTATGTATGAATGTGGTGTCTGTGAAAGTGTGTGCGTATGACTGTGTGTATGTGTGTATTGAAAATGTAAGTCTAACAGCGGTAGGGCGTTTGCCTTGCAAACGGCCAACATGACCGACCCGAGTTCGATTCCTCCTCCCCTCTCGGAGAGCCCGGCAAGCTACCGAGAGTATCTCGCCCGCACGGCAGAGCCTGGCAAGCTCCCTGTGACGTATTCAATATGCCAAACACAGTAACAAGTGTCACGATGGAGACATTACTGGGCCCGCTCGAGAAAATCGATGAACAATGGGAGGACAGTGACCGTGATGAATGTGTGTGAATGTGCGTTTGTACAAATGCGTCTGTATGAATAAGGTGTGTATGAATGTGCATATGAGTGTGAGAGTGTGTACCTGTGAGTGTGTGCATGAATGTGTGTACAAATGTACGTGTGTATATGAATGTGGTGTGTGTGTGTGTGTGTGTGAAAGTGTGTGTCTGCGAATATGTAAGAGTGTCTTCATGAATATGTGTGAGGGTGTGTGTGACAGTGTGAGTGTGAGTGTGTGTGCGTGGAGGGGCCACGGCTGAGCCTCCCAGCTCTGTTCTGGGAAAAGCCATTTTTGTGGCTGTGGGTCTCGGCAGCCTGCCTTCCTCTGTCTTGACAGAGTCCAGGATCTTTGGGCTGACCACAGGGTTTATAATACTTGGCAGGGGTCACACCCAGTGGTGCTTTGGACATATTCCTGGCTCTGTGGGGGTGAGGAGTGGGGGCTCCAGTGTGTGGGATGGAATTCGGGCCTCCCACATGCAAACCATTTGTTCAGCTTCTGACCTGTCTCTCCCTTAAACCACCCCCGCCATCTGTTTTATTTTCAGAGGGGCGAAGCCTTGGAGGAAGGGAAGGGCAGGGGCAAGAGAGCATCTAGGGTCAGGCTGCCCGAAGGCCCATGGGGGCCATGGAGAGAGACGGGGTGGGTCTGAGGAGGAACGAAGGAAAACTAGAAGCTGTTTATTCACCACGTTGTTTCAAGGAAGGTCTTTCCTGAGCAGTTTGTTCCACCTCCCAGGCTTCCGTGTCTACCCGCGAGGTGGATATAGGGCACCCACCTAGGTTGGTTGTGGGGATTAAATGAGACCGGCTGTGGGATGGGCTGAAACACATGCCTGGCATGCGAGGTCTTGAGTTGGGCCCTCTGAGCTCACACACACACACACACACACACACACACACACACGCACATAAAAAGTGCTTAGTATAATACAGCAACAGTCTATAACACACTGTTGGATTGTAGTAGATACGCTATGATCTGCTCTCTCCTGAGCCCGGTTCTTCTTCCAGCCTCAGAATCTGGGCTCCCTTTCAGCATCTGTTTAAGAAATCGGTTCCTCCCATGTTTGTGGTTCACACTCTCGGCTGCAGACAGCAGCCTGGGCTGGGTGGAGCAGGACAGCGGCTCCCTGTCCATTAGTCAGGGTTTCCACGGCCCTGGCAGGGAATCCCTATGATTCCTCTCCAGGCAGCTCCTGGCTCCTGAGGAGCCGGAAGTGTGGCTATTTGGAGCAGGAGCGTCTTTGCCCAGTGATCATGCCTCAGCATTCCCTCGGCCAGGGCCAGGGCTCTCTGTGCTGGCGGCACCCAGCACCTGTGCCAGCCTTTCCCAAGCCCCAGCAGACAATCTGCCTGGACTCTGGCACCCACTGGCTGTGGTGACCTCAGGCGAGTCCCTGACCCTTTCCTTTGGGTCTCAATGTAAAAATAAAGATGGATGGACCATGGAGCTAGTACAGGGGGGAAGCTCTTGTCTTGTAAGGGGATGCTTCCAGCCAAAGCTGGCTTGATCCCTGGCATCCTATATGGTAGCCTAGCTGTGGGGTCACTCCAGAGCCAAGAATAACACTCTCCTCCTCCCCCAACAGCACCAAAGGAATATCTACCTTTGGATTGAGAGAGGGAGAGAGAGGGGGAGGGAGAGAGAGAGAGAGAGAGAGAGAGAGAGAGAGAGAGAGAGAGAGAGAGAGAGAGAATAGTACAATTTCATGAATTAACCAATTAACCAATATATTGGTGGTGTCAGTTACTCAGATGAGAATGGGACATTGGAAAGTAGAGTCAATCAGGGTTTTTTTACCTAGTACATTTTAGCGGCCTGGGTCCGTGCGGGCGCTGTGGTGTGGTGACAGCCTATCCCCATCACCCTGGGGCGGGGCAGGAGTGGATACTAGGCCTGGCCGCGGCCAGAGGAGCGCGCTGGCCTTTTCTGCGTTTCTTCTCTGGATCCAGGCTCTTCCCTTCCAGGGGTTCCACCCTGTTTACAGAAAATGGGAATTTGCATGATGAAAATAACCTCAGCCGGACTGCGATTTTTACTGCGCTTGGCACCGGCCTCGGAAAAAGCGGCTGCATAGCCAATTACTGGAATTTTAAAACACAAATAATATTTTATGGGATCAGTGGGCTGGCGCGGGGCCGCCGCACCCGGCGCGGCTTCTCCGCCCACAAACAAGCTGCGATTGTGCGGCGGACGAGCGCGCCGGGTCGGGGGGTGGGGGGGGGCCGCGGGACGGGACGGGATGGGGCGGCCGGCCGGGGGGCGGGGGGTGAGAGGTGGTCCTGGCGCGGGCAGGTGCAGCGGCGCAAGGCTCGGTGGCCCGCGGCTCACCTGCCCCGCGGCTCCTGGAAGCGTCGGGCGCGGGTGGAGGGGCGCGCCCGGCCCCCGGCTTCCCCGCGCGGCCCGACGGCGCGCACAGGGTTAAGCGGGAGCAGGTGTGCGGCCAGATGTGGCCGTGCGCCCCCTCCCCAGCCCCACAGTCGCGAAGAAAAGCGCTATTGTGGCGCGGCCACCACCTGGAGCGGGCCGGCGCCCGCGCCCCCCAGCCCCGACCCCGCCTCGGCTGCGTCCTCCCGGCTGGACGACCCCCGGAGCGCGCCGCGGGCGCCACGTCCCCACGCGGCCCTGCAGCCCGCAGGGCTGGTTTTGTGAAATCCGTCCCGCAACCCGACAAAGCGGAGTCGAGAGAATGATGACTCCTCCCCCCAACTTCCCCCCTTTTATTCTTACATATTTATTTATTTTTGCTTTTTGGGTCACACCCAGCGGTGCTCAGAGGTTACTCCTGGCTCTGCACTCAGGAATTACTCCTGGCGGTGCTTGGGGGACCATATGGGATGCTGGGGATTGAACCCGGGTTAGCCGCATGAAAGGCAAACGCCCTATCCGCTGTGCTGTCGCTCCAGCCCCCTCCCCTTTTATTCTATTTTTTTTTTTTTGCTTTTTTTGGGTCACACCCGGCAATGCACAGGGGTTCCTCCTGGCTCTCTGCACTCAGGAGTTGCTCCTGGCGGTGCTCAGGGGACCCTATGGGATGCTGGCAATCGAACCCGGGTTTGGCTTCATGCAAGGCAAACGTCCTACCCGCTGTGCTATCGCTGCAGCCCAAAAGATTTATTTATTTTTTCCTTTTTGGGTCACACCCGGCGATGCTGAGAGGTTTCTCCTGGCTCTGCACTCAGGAGTTACTCCTGGCAGTGCTCAGGGGACCCTTTGGGATGCTGGGAATCGAACCCGGGTTTGGCCGCGTGCAAGGCAAACGCCCTACCCGCTATTGCTATTGCTCCGGGCCCCCTTTTCCCCCTTTTCAACAAGGAAATCGGGGCGTCTCCGGAGCGCTGGAGTGTCTCCTTCCAGGTCCCAGGTGTCGGAGACGTTGGGGTTTCCCGGAGACCACCCCCGCCCACCCCCCAGCAACTGGGCGCAGCCGGGTCTGGGCTGACCGGAGATGGGCTGGGGGCAGGGGATCGGCCCCTCTCCCCTCCCCGGCTCCCCGCTTCCGTGGGGGCGGCCTGGCCAATGCTTTGGGAACGCGGAGGGCCGGCGGGTCCCGGGGCTCCAGGCCCCGGGTGAGGGGAGGCAACGTTTCCCCGCGCCCCGTCCCTCCCCGCTGCGCCGCGAGGTTAAGTAAATATCTGACGGTGGTTCAAGGAAACGAGCTCGCGGCCGACAGAAGAAACCCAGACCTCAGCAAAGAGCAGCCCCCGCCCCGCCCCGGGACGCCGGCAGTGCCCTCCGCCCGCCCCGTCGGGCCGCGCCCCGGCCGGGCCCGGCCCCTCTCCCCAACCGCGCGCCGACGCCCGGACTGCGGCTGGGCGCGCAGTTACCGTATTTCCTCTCCTGGCGTTCGAGCTTTGCGGCGCAGGGAGTTTTGACTTTCCCAGCCTGCAGGGAAATGTTCTCCTTCATGTAGGAAAGAGCTCAGCTGGGAGCCCCCAAATCGCTCCGAGTCCTCCCTCGCCCTCCTCTCTCCCGACCCCGCAGAGCTGCACCTCCAGTTTTCTTTTTCCACCTGAGCCTTAAGTGGGGGGTGGGGTGGGGTGACACCCCACACTCTTATGTACCCAGCTTGGAAATCTGGATCCCCATCACCACCCTTCCCGTTTCTGTTTTCCCACCGCAGAAAAGGCTCGTTTCCTCTTTCCAGGGGCGCCAGGAGAGAATCCTGGAGTTATACTCAGTGTCTCTCTTGTGTGTGGGGGGGTGGGGTTGTCCAGGCTGGCCTAACTTAGCACACCTGTTAATTTTCCCTCCCCACGGCCTACTTCCCACATCCTTCCCCTCAGCTACCCGACACGGAGAGCAGAGCACCCTCTCTCAGGGCCTGCAGCACCACAGCACCCTGACCTGGCCTTGCGTGCCCCTCCCCCAAGTCCCTTCTCCAAGAAAAGAGACAACCCTGACTGCTCTTTTCATTTTGTGTTTGAATTCAGGGGCTCACCCACTCCAGACAGGTGCTCAGCACCAAGGTTATTTTGCAGGGGTCGGGGCACACCCCAAAGTGCTCAGGGGTTTCTCCTTGGGGTGCTGGGAATTGAACCTTGGTGGGCCGCATGCAAGGCAAGTGCCCTATTCACTATACTCTCTCTCCAACTCCCCCCACCCCAACTTTTTTAGTTTGGAGGCCACAACCAGGGATGCTCAGAGGTTACTCCTGGCTCTACACTCAGCCATCACTCCTGGTCAGACTCAGCAGGATATATGGGATGCCGCGGATCTAGCCAGGCCGGCTGCCTGCAAGGCAAGCACCATGTGTGCTGAATTAGCTCTGTCTGGCCCAAAAGGGCTATCTTTTTTTTTTTTTAACTAAAACCACTATGATCCTCCGTTTGGGTCTCACCCGGCGATGCTCAGGGGTTCCTCCTGGCTCTGCACTCAGGAGTCACTCCTGGCGGTGCTCAGGGGACCCTATGGGATGC
>JAOXYA010022721.1:0-13376 GCA_028565675.1 Sorex palustris | reverse complement strand
GATGCACAGGGGTTACTCCTGGTTCATGCACTCAGGAATTACTCCTGGCAGTGCTCAGGGGACCATATGGGATGCTGAGAATCGAACCCGGGTTGGCTGCAAGCAAGGCAAATGTCCTACCCGCTGTGCTGTTGCTCCAGCCCTTGCCCAATAGTAATTTTATTTATTTATTTTTTTAATAGTAATTTTATCTGGGCTTCCCAGGATTGAATCCAGGGTCTCAAACATGCAAAACTCATATTCTACTGCTTAGCCAGAGCCCCAGCTCCTGCCTCTGATACTTTCATTTTGGGGGGTCTCACAGGCAGTGCTCGGGGTTCCCAGGGGTCACTCCTGCTGATGCTGAACCAACTGCACATGTGGTTTAATGCTCGGACCCTTGTGGTGCCAGGGCTGGGGCTCTGGAGGGGGGTGTATGCCAACCCCTGTCCTGTCTCCCAGCCCTGACCCTGGTACTTTTCAAAGTATACTTGGTGCCACCTTGTGCCGGTACTGTAGGAACCAGTGACGGGTAGACGTTTCTGGCTGGCCATGTGAGCAGAGACATTCCTGTGTTCTTGAGGTGTGAGCAGGCCTGGGCTTGCATCCTGGCCGCTGCGGAATCCTGCTGAGCTCAGTACCTGCCGCTCCCTGCTGCCCACGAAGCTCCAGGGGGCCACAGAGGCTCCATGTCTCTGAGGGAGGGGATGCGGCTGGGAGCACCCTCCTCACGCCTTCACCGCTGGGTCTGCCCCTGGCTTTCTCTACATGGGTCGGTCCTGGGGAGAGAAAGAAGGGCAGGGGGAGGGACAGGGAGCAGGGGCCCAGACCAGCCCAGGGACACACTGTGGCTGGGAATGTTCTCTCAGAAACCACTTGTCCTGGGACACCCCCAACTCCATATTCCTCCCGTTCTCTGGTGCCCACCCACTGTACCCTACTCACTCCCTCCAGAACTCAGATCAGACCCCAGGCACCAACTTCCATCTTTAGGTACTTATCTGCTTTCACTCTGCACAAGGATAGAGATACAAGTTGCTTACAGACCATGAAAACACAGAAAGACAGGAGGAAGGGGGCTTGGGGCGAGAGAGTACAGCAGCTGGGGCTTTAACCTTGCACGCGGTTGGCCAGGGTTCGATCCCTAGCGCCCCATATGGTCCCCTGAGCACCTCCAGGAGTGACCCCTGAGAGCAGAGCCAGGAGTAACCCCCGAGCACTGCTCAACGTGGCCCCAAAAAGGGAAATAAAAAGGAGGATCAAGCTATTTTCTGCTCCCACTTGAGGCGGGAAGAGGGGCCGAGCGGGTCTTTTGTGGGCATCACTTCCTCCTCACGGATGCTGCAGACTCCTTCCCAGCCACCACACCCGGGGGCCCCAGGACACAGGACCAGAGGCTGAGCAAGTGGGCAGGCCGAGGGACAGAAGAACTAGCCATTCTCACTTCAGCAAGTTTTCTTTCTTTCTTTCTTTCTTTCTTTCTTTCTTTCTTTCTTTCTTTCTTCCTCCCTCCCTCCCTCCTTCCCTTCCTCCCTCCTTCCTTCCTTTCTTTTTTTTTTTGGTTTTTGGATCACACCTGGTGATGCTCAGGGCTACTCCTAGCTCTGCACTCAGGTATTACTCCTGGCAGTGCTTGGGGGACCATATGGGAAGCCAGGGATGGAACCCGGGGGGTCAGCCGTGTGCAAGGCAAATGCTCCCCCCCTCACTGTACTATCGTTCCAGCCTGTTTCTTTTCTTTCCTGGGAAACCCATAGCTGGGGGTACTGAGGGCCCTAAAGGCTTTGGGGGTCCACATGCCAGGCAGCACTTGGTCCCTTGAGCCGGCTCCCTGGTCCAGCAGCAGATGGACCATTTTTTGGCCGTGTTTCTCCGAGAATTGATTGAGATCGTTCTGTCGACGGTGCTTTTTAAAAAGCAGGTTTAGCATGGTACTGTTCACAGGTTTGAAGAGAAACGTGTTTCGCAGAAGGGCTGGGACAGGCGACCTTTGCCAATTGGTGGTTTATAAATTAGTCATTCCCTATCTATCCAAAAAAAAAAAAAAAGAGTGACTCAGCTTTCAAGATTCAGAGAGCCATTGCTCAAGCTCCCTGGCAGAGGAAGTGGCCATTGTGTGGCCCCCGAAGCTCTGCTTTTGTGGAAGAGAGGGGGGGCGGAAAACAGTCTTTTGATTTGCTCTTTCTCTGAACTGCCCAAATCCTTTGGCCTTTGTGAGCGAGGGCGGGAACAGAATGGCTCCTGCTTTTGTTCAGGTCCCCAAACAAGGCAGAAGCGGCTGTTGGAGGCTGACGTGTGAGTGGGGAAATAGATTTTCTGGAAGTGTCTGGGGCAGAAGCACTGGAGAGTCCCCTCTGCGTCTCTGCTCGGCCAGCCCTGGGCTCTCCAGGGACAAGGGGCGCTGCTCAGACTCTGTCACCTGGGGGAGCCCTCACTGCGGAGGTCGTGCCTGGCGCCTGCAGGGCCCTCCGAGGCATTCAGCACCAGCCACTGAGTTCTCACTGGCCCTCATAAGGGCTGCCCAGTCTGCGTGGTGGCCAGAGCCTGGTCACAGCACAGCCCTTTGAGCAGCCTCCTGGGACCAAATCACCATTTTTTCCAGTTTCTGTGCAGGTCAGCTTAGGTGAATATTTGGTATGACTCGGTAGGGTTTTTATTTGGGGGGTGGGTGGGGGCGAGAAGGTTGGGAGAGGCGGGTATCTGAGAATACTGTTTTTTTTCTCCACGTGAATTATGGCTGAATTACTTCTTTATGCTATTTGGCTTATAAAAGATAGTCTGTGGTGTGTGTGTGTGTGTGTGTGTGTGTGTGTGTGTGTGTGTGTGTGTGTATTTTGCTTGCTTTTGGGGTTCTCTAAGGCATGTGGTTTTCCATGGAGACACATCCCCAGGCCCAAAGTCCTGTGAGGAATGCCTTCATTTTAGATTGTGGGGAAAACCAATAGAGTGATTAGATGTGTCAGTGAGGCTTCTGTTCATCTCTTTTTATTTGGGGGGCAGATGCCAAGAGGCAGAATCACTGGGAATCACATAGGGGAGATCTGTTCTATTTCTGAGAATCTCCATAGAGATTTCTAGAAAGGTTGAACTAGGTGACATTCCCACCCTGCTGATGGGTTATTTCCAATCTGTTAGTCTGGTTGGATTTGGGGCTACTCCTGGCTCTGTGCTCAGGAATCACCCCTGGTGGGGGTCCTGGGATTCTATGTGGTGCTAGGGATCCAGACAGGGTGGGCTGGGTGTAAGGCAAGTGCCTTCCCACTGCTGTCTCTCTGCTCCTCTCGTCTTCTGCTGTGTGTCATTCTCACGAGCATGGCACGATATCTCATGGTTTGGATTTGGATTTGATAATAACTGACAGTGAAAATTTTTTTTTCTTTTTTTGCTTTTTGGATCATACCTGGTGATGCTCAGGGGTTACTCCTGGCTCTGCACTCAGGAGTTACTCCTGGCGGTGCTCAGGGGACCATATGGGATGCTGGGAATCGAACCCGGGTCAGCCAGGTGCAAGGCAAACGCCCTACCTACTGTGCTATCCCTCTGGCCCCAACAATGAACAATTTTTTAGGTACATCATTGAAAGATACATATGTTCTCTTCATGAAAGTCTCCTCCTCCTGTTTTTTTTTTATGGGGTTATTGGTTTCTCTATTATTTGACTTTCTGAGCACATCAGCCATCCTGGATATTAGTCCTGGATCCCTCCCGTGTACAGTGTGCAAATACCTTCTCTCCTCCAGCAGAGCAGCTCTTAAGGTAACTCGGGTTTCTTTGGTCCCCTTTCTAACCTGACGCAGCTCTATTTGTTTATCTATTTTTTTTCCTGTTCTCTCCCTGGCCCGGGTCTTCTAGATGCCCCTTCACTCAGGCACAGATAAGAGCCTATGCGTGACTCAGAGGTGGGACCGTCTGTGGGTGCTCCCGGGATGAGTGGTCATCTGGAGGGGATGCACCAGGCCCAGCAGCTGTGCTCAGGGAAACTGGACTAGAGAAGGTGATAGCCACACTCTACTCCAGCAAAGCATGCAAACAGTCCGGCGGCCCTCCTCAGGCCACTGGCACAGCCGGTCACGGCTGAGCAATGGGAAGGCGTCCTAGAGTGACTCACGGGGCGGCTTTATCTGAGTGTGAGCGTCACTGAGGGCGATCACCTAAATCTGGATGGAACCGCCCCAGACACACCTCCGCAGGACACTGCAGCCGGTTGGCCTCTCCACTGGAGCCCGCCCACAGTCTCAACAGCAGAACCAGGCCAGCACATTGGGGCCACACAGTGGACAATTACCCAGCAGTGAAAATGGACAGGCACCATGCTTGCTAGCCGCGGGTCACTGAATCTCAGCAGCTGGCCATGGTAAACACGCAGCACAGAGACAGTCTCCTCACCCCACTCAGGAACCTGTAAAAGGGATCAGAGCAATAGATTATACAGCAGGCACGGTGCTTGCCTTGCATGTGGCCAACCTGGGGTTGATCCCCCAAAACACCCCGTGATCCCCGCCAGGAATGATCCCTGAGCACAGAGCTAGAAATAAGCCCTGAGCACCACCAGGTGTGGCCCCCAAACCGAAAATGAAGTTAAGCAAAGTGTAGTCATGTTGTGTGTTGTGAGTCTGTTCTTTATCTCTGTCTGTGCCGGGGTTCACCTCAGCCAGGTGAGACACAAGCTCCCGCTGAGCTCCCTCCTCAACCCCAGGAACTCATTCTTTTCTTTTTCGTTTTTGGGCCACACTCGGCTTTGCATAGGGATTACTCCCAGCTCTGTGCTCAGGGATCACTCCAGGTGATGCTCAGGGGGCCATATGGGAATGCCGGGGATTCCGCTAAACTATCTCCCTGCTCCTGCAGCCCTGCGAATTCATTCTTATTTATTTGTATTTTATTTTCAAGAGGTGGGTTTTGTGTCACTTCCAGTGGTGCTGAGGGTACCATGTGATGCTGGAGGGTCAAACCCAGACCTCCCACCTGCCAAGAACGTGCTTGGCCTGCAGACTGCTCCTCTGCCCCCCTGCGAGCCTGCTTTTAAAAAGTGAGGGAGGGGGCTGGAGAGATAGCACAGTGGGTAGGGCATTTGCCTTGCATGCGGCCGACCCGGATTTGATTCCCAGCATTCCATATGGTCCCCTGAGTACCGCCAGGAGTAATTCCTGAGTGTATGAGCCAGGAGTAACCCCTGAGCATCGCCGGTTGTGACCCAAAGGGAAAAAAAAGAATGAGGGGGCAAAGTCAGAAAGATGGTACAGCAGGGAAGGCACATGCCTGGTTTGTGGCCAACCCTAGTATCACATATGGTCCCCATGAGTGATCCCTGAATTTAAAGCCAGGAGTCAGCCCAGAGTGCTGTGGGATGTGGCCCCCAAACCAAAACACAGAAGCAAATCAAAGCGAGGGAGCGATGCCTTCCCTGGATCAGGTGCTGTGTAGGGAAGCCGGGGTACAAAGGGGACCTCATGTGATGTCTGTGTTGGGGTTCTCAGTGACTGGTCTGTCTCACGCTGCCCTATACATCCTGATGCTCATCAGCTTGTGCTGATGTTATATGGTGCATTTTGACACGAAACCTGAGATGACTGGAGAATGCGTACTAGATGTCTGTTGTGCCCAGGACGGAGAGGGACTTTGCTCAGTGTCTGGATTCTGCTGACCCTCAGGCCGCCTCCTGTCTGTCCAGCCCTGTGCAGAGCTGCCCCCCACCTCCCTGTGTGTGGCACAGGCCTCCCCATGCTCAGTGTCTCCTTGTGGTGCTTGGCCTGCGTGCCTGCTGGGATACTGTGGCGTGAGGGAGAGAGGGGACATGTGCAAGTGCGGCTACGGCAGGCTCAGAGACCCGCCAGAATCTCAGGGCTGTGCGCTGACTGTTAACCAGATTTCTCACCCGAAATCCAAGGCTCTTGTAGGGGAAAGAATGAGCCTTGGATGCCAGTTGCTCCTCTGCTAGCCAAGACGGAGGGTGCCAGGCTGGAGGGGAAGCATGAGTGAGTGACAATTGGGGACCCAGAGCAAGGCCGGCGCTGGTCCTTTTACGCTCACAGCCCTGCTTCCTGGGGATGCTCTGGGCTGCTCCGGGGTCAGTGCTGGACATTGAGTCGGGCTCATCCACATGTGAGGCAAGCCCCCTTCTCACTGTACAATGTCTCTGGTCCCTCTAGTGCCCAGGGCTGGCTCTGTGCTCAGGCCTGAGTCCTGGCAGTGCTGGGGGCCCATATGTGCTGCGGGGTCCATGAACTGCATCCTGACTGCAGGTGACCGCCTGCGTGGCAAGAGCCTGAGTCCTGAGCTGGACTCACGTCTCCCCTCAGACTCCCGTTCCGCCGTGGCCTCTACCCAACCGTGCCCATGCCCGTGCCCATGCCATCCTCCCACGTGGATTTGGTGTCACGGCAAGAGGCAGGCCCTGAAGGGTGCTTCGAGGAGGGTGACGGGGCTTTGGGTGGAGAGGGCTGGCCCAAGGGAGGAGGTCCTGGGAGCCACAGCCAGCTCACCCAGATGCAGATTTCACCACTTAATTATTGCCCCCACGTAATTATTGTCACTCCCTGTTTTTACAGAGATAAAGCACACACTTTTTTTTTTTTAACCTCCACTTGCTTCACATGTATGAGGCCCAGGTTGGGTCCCTGGCACCACCAGGAGTGACCGACACCCCCCACCCCAACACCATGCTGGGAGTAGCCCCTGAGTACCACCATGTGTTCCGCCCACTCCCCCACAAATGAAAGAAGTTTTATGGAAATGTTGTACTTTATGTTTTTTCCCCAAAAAGAAAAAAAAAGGCATTGAATCTACCGTAAGGGGCCAAAGCAATAGTAGGGCTGGTGGGCATTTGCATGCAGCTTACCTGGGTTCGATTCTCGGCATCCCATATGGTCCCCCGAGCACTGTCAGGAGTGATTTCTGAGCACAGAGGCAGGAATGAGCCCTGAATGCTGCCGGTGTGGCCCAGAAATAAACAAAGCCCCCAGATTGGAAGGTTTCACATAGGGATGGGTTCCGTGGAGGAAAGCTGGTGGCCGGCAGTGGGCCCCACTCCGGCCCCCCAGATCAGGACCCAGGGCTTCCCTCCGTCCTTCCTGGGTGTCTCCTGAGTGTTGTCTCCCCTGTCCCCCAGAGGTGCCGAGCAATGTGCTGACCAAGTTGCCAGGGACCAGCATCAACCTGACCTGTCTGAGGAATGGCTCTCGAGACCGCAGGCCCGTCCTCTGGGAGCTCCACACTGAGGCTCCCCGGCACCTGAGCAAAGCTGCCCTCCAGAGGCCCACGTTGGTGCTCCACGCCCTGCGGCCTGGCGACTCGGGGAACTACACCTGCTTCAGGGCCAACCATCCGGCGGGCATCGTGCAGCTGCTGGTGGAGGAGGGTGAGGGGTCTGGGGGTGAGGGACGGGGTGAGGGAAGGCAGTGAGGGCCCTGGGGTGAGAGGGCCTGGGGGTGAGGGGTGGAGGTGTGTGTGGAGGGAATGCAGGGGATGAGGGGCCCAGGGGTGAGAGGGCCCGGGACTGAGGGATCCATGGGGTAGGGAGTTCTGGGGCTGGTGGTGCCCCCCACATGCCCCCTTGGCCTTGCCCTTATATTCCTGCTTGTGCTTTGGGCTGGAGCGATAGCACAGTGGGTGGGGTGTTTGCCTTGCATGTGGCCAATCCGGGCCTACTCCAGTTTGATTCTTCCACCCTTCTCGGAGACCCTGGCAAGCTACCTAGAGGATCTCGCCCACACGGCAAAGCCTGGCAAGCGCCCCGTGGCGTATTCGATATGCCGAACACAGTAACAACAAGTCTCACAATGGAGACGTTACTGGTGCCCACTCGAGCAAATTGGTGAACAATGGGAGGACAGTGCTACCGTGCTTCCGTGCCTTGTTCTGCCATGTCGGGGAGATGCATCTGTGGAGTAGCCTGGTGGGTCCTCGGGGGTGTCTGTGGGGGCTCCTGAAGCGGCCCACCTGCTGAGCACGCAGCCCGAGGGTGTCCTCCTTGTCCTCCCTCGATGATGGGCAGAGGCCAGTGGGGGCAGCCCCTGAGATGTGGAGCCAAAACCGGCCCAGCATAGGCTGAGCTCACAGAACAGTGATTTTTCTAGAATAAACAGCTTCTTTTTATTGTTGGGTCTGGTGCCTCTTCTTACTCTTCGCTCTGTACCCAGGGTTCCCTCCTGGTGCGGCTCGGGGCCCTATGGGGTGTCGGGGACCGAGCCCTGATTGTCTGTCCTCTGACCCTTTGAACAAGCCAGCGTCCCTGGGGACCCCCTCCCAGGCTGCCCCCGCTGCCCCTCTGTGCTTCCCCATCTGGGCCCTGGGTGGCTCTGGGCCGTGCTCCCCTGAGCTCCTCCTCATACCCACCTGCTCTCCCCAGCACCCCCCGAGGAGCCCCAGATCTCCTGCTTCCGGAGGAATCCATTCAACAAAGTCACCTGTGAGTGGAAGCCGCGGGCCAGCCCCTCTCCCGGCACCAAGGCCAGGCTGCTGGTGAAGAACCTGTGAGTACCCTCTGGCACCTGGATTGGTTTGCTTTCTGGGCCACCCCTGGCAGTGCTCAGGGCTGACGACTCCTGGCTCTGTGCTCAGGGATCACTCCTGGCAGTGCTTGGGGGACCAAACACGGGTCAGCCGTGTGCAAGGCAGTCTTCCCTCCCAGCTGTCTGATCTTTCCGGCCCTTGTGCTAGGTCTTTTGCCCTCCTTGAGGTCCCTGAATTTAAAAAAAAAAAAATTTTTTTTTTTTACCCCCAGCCCGTCCATCTACCTCCCTACTTCAGAAGGGAATAATAAGCATCATATACAACAAGACTAGATCCTTCCTTAGAAAACTACCAAGAACTGTCTCTGAATCAAAGGTCATCTTTGAGTTAGGCCACAAAGGGAGATGGCCTTCCAGAGAATGTGATGCCTGACAGAAGAGTAAGATGGGTCTGCTTTTCTCAAAGCGTCATTCTCACATTACAGATTCACTGCTACCAGGAGCTTGTTAGAGCTGCAGGTTCGAGGTCCCTGGAGTCTAAACCCTGTGCACCAGGCGCTCTTATGTCCCCATTTGTCAGGGAGGGAAAAGAGGCTCCGAGCTGCCGCCTCTGAGTGGGGACTCGGCCCTGGGTGTCCCCCGAGGGCTGTGCAGTCCCTGACGCCTGTGCTCTGTGTCCAGCCCTCAGAAAGGAGGCTTCAGTCTCTCCCAGCAGCCTTGCCTATACAGCCCAGCTCCGCGGACCTTCTCCTGCCAGCTGCCAGTGCCCGAGGCCGACAACTCCAGGTACACTGTGTCCTTGTGCCTCGCCAACACTGCCGGGAGCAGAAGTAGCAGACCCCTGTCGTTCGAGGGATACGAAGTCTGTAAGTGCCCTCCTGCCCTGCCTGTGCCCAGTGGTCTTGGCCCCCACCCCTACCCAGCCCCCTGCCGTTCGTGGTGGGGCTGTCAGGGCTGTACCCAGCTGCAGCTCGCAGGGCGCTCCTGGCCGGTGTCTGAGTGGGAAGTCATCATCTGGGAGCTGGGCAGGGGGCTGGGGTTCCTCCTGGGGCTCTCTCCCTGCCCCACGGTGGACGGTCTATCCCCTCTCCCCACAGTGCAGCCAGACCCTCCGGCCAACATCACGGTCACTGCGGTGGACGGTAATCCCCGCTGGCTCCGGGTCAGCTGGCGAGACCCCCCGTCCTGGAACACAAACTACTACCGGCTGCAGTTCGAGCTCCGCTACCGGGCAGAGCGGTCCAAGGTCTTCACCACCTGGAAGGTGAACGGACAGGGAGCGGGGCTCTGGGGGTGGATGGGGGCTCGGAGCCTCAGGAGGCTTCTTCCGGATGCGGACACTCGCGGAGCCCTGAGAGAGGGGGCAGAGGCTGACCAGGTGTCCTGCAGACACCTCATGCCTCCTCATTTGCACCCAGGTCCACGAAGCCAGGCACAGTTGCATCATCCGCGATGCCTGGAGCCGCCTGAGCCACGTGGTGCAGATGCGCGCCCAGGAGGAATTCGGGATGGGCCAGTGGAGCCCCTGGAGCCCCGAGGTCAGGGGCACCCCCTGGACAGGTACGGGCAGCCGGAGGAGGGAGGTATTGGCGCTGTCTCTGCCCTCAGCTATTGCCCTGCCACCCAACGTCGCTGTGTCGGTCAGTTGTAGTAGATGACTGCGTGTCCAGGTGAGGGCTCAGTGAGTCAGTCGGCTGGGCAGCTCTGGAGTCAGTTCTGCCCAGATGGTTCTGGCCTCAGGTCTGGGGCTGGTGTGGGCTGAATGGCCTGGACAAGGCCTCGCTTTCCCCTGGGCCAATCCAGACTCAGGAGGAGCTGCAGGGAATCCGTGGGTGCATTCCCTTCATAATTGTTGCTCCTGCTTTCTTTTTTTTTGGGGGGGCTCTTGTTTTGTTTTGTTTTGGGGCCAACTCAGCAGTGCTCAGGGGCCACTCCTGATCTCACTCCTGGTGTGTAGTATGGGATAGTACTACACTCACTCCTGGGGGATAGTATGGGATGCCCGGAACCGAACCTGGTTCGACTGCATGGAAGGCAAGCATCTTTCCAGCTGTTCTATCTCTCTGGCCCAACTTTTAAAATATCGTAGGGGCTGAGGAAATATCTCAGAGGACTGGAGCTCATTATTTGCGTGCAGGGGGCCCAGGTTCATTCACCAAGACTGTATGGTCTCCTGAGCACTGCTGGGAGTCACTTCAAGCACTGCCAGGTATGGCCCCAAAACTGAAACAAACAAACAAAAGAACACCATAAAACAGAAACAGAGTTAAAAGGTGTTGGGTGTAACAGGTGGAGAGATGGGCTAGAGTGCTAGGGCAGCAGGTGAGGTGCTGGCCTTGCATGTGGCCGACCTGAGCTCAGTCCTTTGCCGCTGAAACCACCAGGAGTGATCCCTGAGTATAGAGCAGAAGTGACCTGAGCACTGTGGGGTGTGTCCAGTGACCCCTTCCAGGTTAAAGATAATGATGGTTGCCTTTGGAAGATTACCAGGATTAGTGTTTGAACATGAAAAATTCCAGAAAAATAGGAAGATAATTACCACTTATAGTCTTGCCCTTTAGAGAAAAAGAGAGAACATGTTAGTATATTTCTTCCTTTTCTAAGCTACATTTTTTAAAATAAAAAAATAGGGTTTTTTGGGCCACACCCACTGTGCTCAAGGGTTACTCCTGGCTTTGTGCTCAAGGATCACATCTTGAAGGGTCAGGTATCCATATGGGGTGCCTGGGATTGAACCTGGGTTGGCCGCGTGCAAGGCGAGTGCCCTCCCCAGGTACATTTGTGTGTCTCCTATTCAGTGACTTCATGATTAATGTAATTTGTTTCCCTCGTTCTGGGCTACATTTGGCATTACTCAGAAATCACTCCCGGTGGGGACTTGGGGGACCATGTGGGATGACTAGGGTCAGACTCAAGTTGGCCGTGTGCAAGGCAAGTATGTACCCACTGTACTATCTTTCCAGCTCCATGACGATTATTTTTTTATTATTTAAAATTTTTTTCTTGCTTTTGGGTCCAGACCCAGGGATTCTTGGGTTACTCCTGGCTTTGTGCTCAGGAACTACTCCTGGCGTTGCTTGGCAGACCATATGGGATGCTGGAGGTTGAACCCAAGTTGACTGCATGCAAGGCCAGCGCTCTACCCACTGTGCCATCTCTCTAGCCCACCATCATGGTCCTCCCATTGTTCATCGATTTGCTCTAGTGGGCCCAGTAACGTCTCCATCATGAGACTTGTTACTGTGTTTGGCATATCGAATATGTCACGGGTAGCTTGCCAGGCTCTGCCGTGCGGGTGAGATACTCTGGGTAGCTTGCCGGGCTCTCCGAGAGGGACGGAGGAATCGAACTCGAGTCAGCCATGTTGGCCGCTTGTAAGGCAAACGCCTTACCGCTGTGCTATCGCTCCAGCCCCTAGCCCACCATAAGGATGATATTTAAGAATTGTGTCTTACGGTCCATGAGGCCTGCTATGACAGCACTGTCCCCTGCCCTGGCCCCTTCCACACATGCTTTTCCAGAGGAAGCTGCTTCATGTTCTGTTTCCAGCTTCCTTCCCTCAGAGCAGAAGCCAGTGTGGCTGCTGGGGGTGGTGTTTCCCAAGAAAACAGCTGGGTCCATCCTAGGAAGGCTGAGGATCAGGAGCCCTGAAACCCGTATAGGAGTTTCCTGGCTGCCGCCCAGCACGTGAGCCCCCTCCAGAGAGTGGTGATGCCACCTCCTGCCTTGGGCTCCCTTAGACCGACAGTGTAGATGGGCTTCAGTGTCCACTCTCTTTAGGACTTCATTGGTTGAGGGCCACGCCCGGCATTGCTCAGGGCTTACCCTGGCATCTGCACTCAAGGATCACTCCTGGTGGGGGCTTGGGGGTGGGACCCCAAGTGGTGCTGGGGATCAAATCTGGGTTGGTCACTTGCAAGGCAAGCACCTCACCCACCGTACTTTCTGGCCCCTGCTTTCCTTGCTGTACTTTACCCACTGTACTTCCTGGCTTTAGTCTGGGAGCTTAGTTCAACCAAATTAGATATCCTTCAGGACTTAGAGATAAATAAAAAGATGGGGCGGAGATAGTACTGGGGTTAAGACACTCGCCTTATACATGGTTGACCTCAGCTTGATCCCTGTCACCCAAAGGAGTTGTCCCTGAGCACAGCGCCAGAGAAGAGCCCTGAGCACTGCCAGATATGCTTCCCCTCCCCCCAAAGAGAAAATACTTATTATGTTTGAGTCATGTTGAGTGTCTGTGGATCCAAAGCTAAGATTGAAATGATATTGATTGCCCAGCTTCATCCCTCCTGGAACACAGGCTTTGCGTGTGAAGACCGCCATTTGATCCCTGGCACGGTCCCCTGGGCACTGCCCGGAGTAGCCCCAGAGCATCTCTGGATGTGATCCCCTCCCCCCACCAGAACTTGCTCCAGGCTAGATGGTGTTGTCCCACACGTGGGGCTGTCTGTGATGGGTGTGCACTCATGGCGACTCGTGCTCATCTTCTGGAAGCTGAGTGTGGAAACAGCCCTGGGAGCTTCTGTGCGGAGGGAAAATCCCAGAGCCAGACGTCTCCTCTGATGTCTCCTTTGTACCTTTCCACTTCATGGAGATGGTGACGAATAATTGAAAATAATCTTAGTTTGGTTTGGTTTTGGACCACACCCACGTCATGCTGGGGGCCATACCTGGCTCCCTGCTCAGGGGCCACGCCTGCTCTGCACTCCAGGGACCATATGTGGTACTGGTAGTTGAATCAGAGTTGCGGCCCAAACCATGTGCTAGGCAAGTGCCTTAACTTTTTTATTTTTTTTTAGAGCATTACAACACCTTTCATGATTGAATTTCAGTCATACATTGTTCCAATGTAGCCTGCCCACACGGCAGAGTCTGGCAAACTCCCCGTGGCGTTCCCAATATGCCAAATACCAGTAACAATGATGGGTCTCATTCTCCTAA
>JAOXYA010022678.1:0-13379 GCA_028565675.1 Sorex palustris | reverse complement strand
CCCCCCACAACCCCCCCCCCCTACCCCAGCCTCCCTTTATGGCAGGCACTTCTCTCTCTCTCTCTCTCTCTCTCTCTCTCTCTCTCTCTTTCTCCCCCCCCCCTTTTCCTTGTGTGCGTTATTTCACCCTCTCTCTTATGCTATCTTTGGGCCGGTTCCGTGAGAGTCAAAAACCTCTCCTGAAATCTGAGCTTTTCCCAATTTGCCTTCTGTCCCGTGATATCCCGGAGAAGGGGCCCACCGTCCAATTTCCCAAAACTTCCAGCTTCCCAGCAGGGCAGGGAGCGGGGGCGTCAGCGTCGGCTGTGGGTGGCGCCATGGCCAAGTGCGGGCGGGCGGTCTGTGTGGGGCCAGTTCACCACACAAACTGGGGGGGGGGTGAGGGGGCAGGAGGTCGGGCCGCAGGGGAGTCAGCGCCCTGCTCTGCACCCCACAACCGCTGACCCCAGAAAAGCCCACCCCCACCTCCACTGACCCAGGAGGGCTGCTGGTTCATGAAAGCAACATCTGGGGAGAAGGGAACTTGGGGGGGTGTGGGGGGAGTTTGAAGGGGGCTCATGCTCCTCGTTCCCCCCACCCTGGCCTGTCTGTAGCTGGAGCCCTGGCCGCTGAGCGAGCTGCGGAGGTGCGCCGAAGAGGAGGTGCAGCGGCTGGACGAGGCCGTGGGCCAATGCTTCGCGCTCCTGGAGCAGCCCTTGGCAGCTGGGGTGCGGGCAGCCCGGGCTTCCTACCCAAGGATCCTGGCCACGAGCCTGACAGTGAGTGAGCCGTGCCCGGAAGGCCCAGTCTTTGCGGGAGGGTCCCCCTCATCCGGCCCACCTGGGTCCCCAGACTCTGTCTCAGGACCCCTTGGCTTTGGGGGGGCAATGGAGAGTAGAGGAGGGCATGGGGGAGGGATGGAACAAGCAGGCAATGCTGGGACCACGGGGGGTACCAGACCCCCAGGGTAGAGTCAGGTCTCAGGGTCTTGTGGGGGCACAGCTCCCCTCCCCTGTGCGTGCGGCCTGGTGCTGGGGGTTTCTCTGCAGCAGAGGGGCTAAGCTCTCACCCCACCCACCTCTGTGGGCATGCAAGCATCGCGAGTTGCTGCTGTCGGAGCATGCCCTGCAGAGCCCATTGGCATCGCCGTGCCAGCCCAGGGTGCTTCCTGTGCTCCTGAACCTGCTTCTTTCCTGCTGCTGCAGAGGAGACAGGGGAACCGGGGCCTTTACCAGACCCTGAGAGCCGCATGCCTTCAAGGGGGAGTCTACGCATCCCGGCACCTGCCGAGAACGGATCTGAACCAGGCCCTGGCTCAGCCCATGTATGACCAGGTGGACCCAGTGTTTGGACGCCTCTTCGGGTAAATGCGTTTTCCCTCTGCGCGCCCCCTGGGCCTTGGCGGGGTGGCGGGAGGTGGGGGGCGGGCCTTTATTGTGACCCTTTGTTATCTGTGTGAGGGGCATTGGACCTCACCAGGCAGTGCTCAGGGCTCACTTGCGGGTCTGTGCTCGGAATCGCCCTTGGGGCGCTCAGGGGCCCCGGGGCAGTGCCTGAGACTGAACCTGGCCAGCCGCATGCAAGGCCCTTCCCGCCGCCCTCACTCCCGGGCATCCAAGGGCCAGCCCTTGGGACTGAGCTGTGTCCAGGGCATCACTCGGCCAACTGAGGAGGAAAAGCTCAATGCAAGCTTCCGGTCGGGGGACTTGCTGGGAGCCTGACAGGCTTCACAGGCCTCCTGCAGGGCTGTGGGCGTGTGGGAGAGAGTTTCTTCTGGCCGACTTGCTCCGCTCCCGGGACGGGGAGTTCTGGTTGGAGATGGCTAGGGCTCAGCAAATACTCACCCTTCTTGCGTTTCTCCCAGTGCAACGAGAAGGAAGCAGCTGGCAGAGGCCTCTGGGCTGGCTTTGGGTTCGGCACGATCACCACAGTGAGGCGGCCTTCCCTAGCACACGCCCTTTCCAGACTTCCCGTCCTTTTCTCCATCAAGAGACACCCCTCGCTCCCTCCCCATGAAGCCTGTCCAGCTGCCCCACCCACCCCATCCCTGCTCCAACCTTGTTCCTGTCCTCCCCTGCTTCCCCAGGCAGGTTGGACCACCCCGCCCTGGTTGCTCCATTCAGAGCTGAGCTGAGCCCAGGCCCCCCACAGCCCCTCACCCACTTACAGGTCTGTAGGGTGAATACCAGATCTCCTTTCCACCACCCTCATTCTGTCCCCCTCCTGCCTGGCCAGACGAGAGGGACCTTCTCTCCTCTCTCGGGGGACGTCAGTCAGTCCAAACCCCAGCCTGGTTCCGGGGCATGTCTTCCGGTTCTGAGGTTGAACAGATCAGGGGTCCCAAAGCCTGGTTCTGACACTTCCTCGCTGTGTGACCTTGGACTCGTGCCTCACCCTCTCTGAGCTTGTAGGTCTGGGCTGTGAGGGGCGCTGGCTGCACCTGGCCCCCTGAAGGAAGTTGGTGAGGGTCAACTGACGTGACTCCTGGCCTTTACAAAGGACACTTTCCTCCCTTCCTGAGGCTGCTGTTGCCTCACCCCCTGCCCTTCACTTTCTCTCTAGGGCTGGCCAGGCCGAGGGCTCGGCTCTGTCGCTGTGCCTGGAGGCCTTTAAATGCTCCCTGCAAGAGAAAACGAGGGAAGTGGGCGCCAAGAGCGGCCGGAGGGGCGGCGGTGGCCAGCACAGGCTCCTGATGCAGGAGGTGAATCTGGCGGACGAGGCGGCCCGGGCTTGGGGGAAGGCTTCAGCTTCCAGCAGGGTGGGGGGCTGCCCCACTGTCCTCTGCCATCCCCTGGCCCCCCCTGAACCCGGGTCTGGACCCGGAGGGCACTGGCAGGTGCATGGTGAGAAGTGGGGGGTGTCACGCCCCACCCAGCCTCTGCAGTCTGGGTCACGGGATCTGGAGACGGGCAGGGAGAGGCCCAAAGTGTTCAATGCTGCTTTGCATGTGGGAACCCTGGGTTTGATCCCTGAAACCACACGGTCCCCCGAGCATGCCTGGGGGTGGGGAGCCCTGAGCACTGGGCCTGGAGCAGCCTCTGAGAACTTCCAGGTGTGACCCAACGTCCTGTCCCCAGATGAGGAAGGAAACAGGCCACAGGGAATCAGGTGGATGCCGGGCCGCTCCGAGGCCTCTCGCTTGGATTCCCACGCTGCCCTCAGCGGGTCTGGGCTCGGCTCTGGTCTGGCCCTTGCTGCCCTCGGTGGTGATGGCACTGCACCACTGGCCAGGGGTGGGAAAGACCCTACTTCCCCTCAGCTCTGAACACTGAGGGCCTGGGGGGGTGTCCCCATTAGGCAGCGTCCTTCTGACCCGAGCCCCCCAAAGGTCCCACCATCTCCTCCTCCTGTCCCCTGGGGGCTCAGGACTTAAGTGTATGAATTAGAGGGTACCCCCCACCCAAGCACAGGCCTGGCTTGAATCACCTGGAAATACTGGACAAGCAGGTGCACACCCCAAGGTGACCGGGGTCAGCTCAGCAAGCAAGGACGGGGGCCGCTGTAGGCGCGAGGCCGTAGCCCCACGTTGGTGTCTCGAGGTGCCGAGCACAGAGCTCTTGTTGGCCACCCAGCTTCGGGGACACGGGCACAGCCAACCGTGCCCCAGTGCCGGTGGGAGGGGCCCTGGGGACGCTGACCTGCCTGTTCCAGGAGGTCCCATGGCATCTGTCCTGTGGCTCGGCAGGTGAGTGCCATCCTGGGGGCCCTGGAGAGCCGCATCCTGCATGGGAAGAGGCGGGTCTACGAGTCTCTTCGGGCCTCCATGCAGCAGGACCTGAAGGCCAGCTACCAAGGTGGGTGCGTGTGTGGGGGCTTCACACTCCCCTGGGGTGCTGGTGCTGACTCCGAGCACCCCTCCCCCCCGCCCCTTGCCCCTCAGCTCCCTGCACAAGAGGATCAGAGGTCGGGTCACTAGTGTGCCTCATCCCTCTGTGGGTTCTGACTGGGCCTCTCGCTGTCCACGTGCCTCCCTGCCTCTCAGCGAGCCCGACTAAAGGCCGTGAGAGTTCTCGGGTTGTCATTCCCGCTCACCTTCCCGCTCACCTTCCACACCCCTCGGGTGGGCTCTGCCTTTGCTCTGCCTTTGCTCCTCCCACCCCTTCCCTGAACAACAGTGACAATCTCAACACTGGTCCTTGTGGCTCATTCTGTGCGAAACTCTCTCCCTCTGCTAGCGCAAGCAACATGGGCACACATGTATGTACACGCATGCAGTCCCAGAATGTGTGCACCCTATAACTGTGTATGTGCATGCCAAGTCACATGTAATATGCACGGAAAGTCACACACGCATGCAGCCACATCCACGGCACATGTTACATCTGTGCAATCACCAGCCACATGCCCATTTGCATGCACATGTGTATGAGTACACATATGTGCGATCCTTGTCACACACACACATATATATATGCTTGTGTATTAAGCCAAGCACCACATGCATACATGCGTGTGCTTGTATGTGAGCAGCCCTTGTGATGTGCATGCACACGTATGTGTCGCACAACACGTGTTCACACTAGTGTTTGCATGCATGTATGCACTTTGTGTCATCCGCACACATGTGTGGGCAGAGGTGTGCAATCCTGAGTCCAAAGGGATGACCTTTGGGTCCACGACAGGCATGTGGATGGGGGCCCCTGGGTAGAGTCCCAGTGTAGAGGCCGTGAGCACTGCCCTCAGGAGTGGCGGCCACGCTCTGTCGTGCACACCGTGTTCCCCAGAACGTATCCCATGGCACAGCCACGCACAGCTCTGAAGACATGGTGGGGGGTGGGAGTGCCTTGTCTGGCCGTGCTGTGACCATGGCCGCTACTGTTGCAGAGGCAGCTCAGATCACGGGCCAGAGGGCCTGCGAGCGGCTGAAGGACACCGTCTGGCGCGGCGTGGAGCGGCAGGTGGTGGGGGGCATGTTTGAGAGGGCGCGGGACAGGCTGCGGCTCCAGTGCGTCCAGCTGCAGGTACTGGGCATCAGCAGGGCCAAGGAAGAGGGGCCGCGGGGGCAGGAGGCTTCACCTTTGCACCCCAACCGTGCCAGATGCCCTGCTTTGCAAACAGGGTTGGGGTGGGGGGAAGGAAGTCGCCACCGATCTGAGATCAGAGCTGAGGGGCTTGGTCAGCCTCAGAGGCTTGAGGTTCAGTGGCAAAGGAGTGGGAGGCTCAGAGAAGGGCTGTAGGGTTTCCGCCCATTGAAGGACCCCGGGCAGCAAGGACATGTGGAAATCATGGGGGGGAGGACTAGAGGAGGGGACTAGGGGAGCCACTCCCAGCAGTGTCTCTCCATCTCTGCGCCTCCTTGTCAGCCTGCCTGGGGCTGGCCCGGCCCCCCAGGTGATGGTGTGACCAGGGTGTGACTCTAACCGGACCCAGCCCATCTGGCTGGTGCTGGGGGTCCCTCCGCCTCCAGGCTGTGCCCTTTGCCGAGGCCAGTGCTCTGTCTTGCAGGAGGAAATCTTGGAGAAGGTGAAGGGCAGCGTGGGCGCCATGCTCACCCTCGCCACGGCCCAGGGCAGCTGCCACTGCATGGAGCTGCCAGGTAAGTCTCTGAGCTTGGTAGACCCCATTGCCCATCTGTGGGGGGGTGCTCTCGGCTGTATTGAGGGCCACTGAATCAGGATGGGCATGGAGACCTGGGGAGGATGGCCAGGACAGAGGGGATGCGGGGCGGGAATCTGCACTTGTGAGGAGGGTCTGCGTCTGCAGCACTCGGGGAGGCTGTGACAGGCGTGCGAGTGCCTGGGGTCAGGGGCCCTGGGAATGTGACCATCACAGTCCATAGGGAGGGCTGGAGAGATGGGGGGAGGCTCTCTCTTTGCAGGTGGCTGGCCAGGTTTCACTCCCAGCGCCCTGCCATTCTGGGAACACCTGGGGGAGAGGACACCGGCCTTTAGTGTCACCCTGGCCTCCGGCCATCTGGGTGAGGCCAGCAGGTGCTCAGCTCAAGCTCACTGGCTGAATGCAAGCCTCATTCGTGGGACCCTGATGGGGACAAACACCTGTGCCTGGTGTGGTTCGAGCTCCAGAACCACCCCTACCCCAGTCACCATGGGGTGCAGCCCCTGAGGCTCCTGGGCATTGCTGGGGTGGCCTTGGTGGCCGCAGCCTCATGACCTCCAACTGCCTCTAATCCTCGGACCCTCAGATTGATCTGCCGGCCTGGCAGGCCAAGAGCTGCCAGGAGGGGCTCCCAGACCCCCAAGCATCACGAGGGAGCCCCACCCCCCCAATGATACACCCACTGAGACATCCAGAATGATCTCTGGGTCAACACCCAGGGCATTACAGGAGTTCGAATCCACATGAGGGTGGACAAGAGATGCAAATCGGGGAACACCTGGTAGGGCAGGAACAGAGACGATAAGGGGCTAATTCATTGTGGAGGGTAAACCCTGTACCTCTTCCTACTGAGCCCTTGACGAGCAATGAGTGAGGCTGCAGAAGGACTTCCCAGACTTCATGTTTAGGGCCACACCCAGCAGTGCTCAGGGCTTACTCCTGACTCTGTGTTCAGGGATCTCTTCTGGCAGTGCTTGGGGGACCATTCAGGGTGCTGAGGATGGAACTCGGGCCAGCAAGCGCCCTCCCCAATGTACTGTCACTTCTTGCGCGCGCACGTGTGTGTGTGTGTGTGTGTGTGTGTGTGTGTGTGTGTGGTGTTGGGAACGGAGCCCGGGGTTCCCCCATGCTTGGTCGCTGTGCACCCCCGTAACCCCCCAAACCTTGATTCGGGACTAGGTGGGATGTCTCACCTTCGCCCAGGGAGCAGCCTTGAGGCAAGGCCCTGCTCGTCCATCCTGGCCATGGATCTGGGGCACTCAGAGCCAGGACGTGGGCATCACTGTGGCAGCCGTGCTGGGGTGTCTTTGGCAGGGACTGTGCCTGCCCTGACTCCTGCTCCCCCACAGACATCAAGAGTGAGTACAAGGAGATGGAGCGGCTGCGGCGTGGCCTGCGGGAGGTGGCCGAGGACGCCACTCTAAGGAGGGGCATGCGGGACTTTCTCCTACGGGGGACCCCAGCCAAGCCAGGCCCTCGGGGACCTAAGCTTCCCTCAGTGGCTGAGAGCAAGCTGGAGTAAGACCCCTCAATTACCCGTGCGCTAGTGGTAGTGTTTTTAATCCAATAAAGCACATCTCCCAACTAGGTGGGCTTGGGGGTCCAGCTTGACTCAATCTAACACCTCCGCCATGGAAAACAGCTTTCGCTACTGTGCGACGGTCAGAAGAACTCTCTGGAAGCCCCAAGGAAGGGCTGAAGCTGTAGGGGATAGGGGCAAGAACATCGCACCTCGACAATACCTCAACATTGGGAAAATGGAAATATGTAAAACTCCAGGGGGTCTTGGGTCTGAGAGCAGGAGGCGATTCCTGATTGGGGTGACAACAGGGCTCTTAGACCAGGATGACTGGTTGAGAATCTACAAGTTATCCTGTTCAACTTCTGGGTCACCCTCTGACCCCCGTGGGGCTGTTCTGCTGCCCAGAGGATACCTTCTCTCTGGCACGAGGGACCCGGAGCCCGGGGGGGAGGGGGTGGTGTCTCACTGCCGACTCCCCCCTCCCCCCGCCCCATCCTGGCTCATTCATTGACTACCATCCGACATTTTTCTTTTCTCCTTTTTCTTCTTTTTCCCTCTTTTGGCGCAACAGGCAGCCCAAATATCTTTATTATTATGACTTATTATGTTTAGTGAATATAATATTTCCTGTTCTTAGTCCTGGATATTAAAAGCATGCCTGGAATGTTCTCTCTCGCTTCCCACCGAGGCCAGCCAAGCGACCAAGGCCATGGGGAGTCGGTTTTCTTGAACAAAGCAGAGGCATTCGTTCGTGCAAAGGTTTTTCTTAGGCTTGGGAACCATGTCAGAGGTCTCTGGGTCCACCCTGCCACGGGTGACCCCTCAGACCTAGGCTTTGGTTGGCACAGCAGAGGGGGACTTCTCGTCTTGGAGGGACACCTGACTTAGGATAGTTCAGCTGTGACCCAGAGCTTCTGTGGGCCCTACTGCAACCTTTTTTTTTAAAAAAATCAATTAATTAATTTTTAATGGGCTGGAGTGACAGCACCGCAGGTAGGGCCTTTCCCTTGCACATGGCTGAGCTGGGTTCGATTCCTCCATGCCTCTCGGAAAGCCTGGAAAGCTACCGAGAGTATCCCGTCCACACGGCAGAGCCTGGCAAGCTCCCCGGGGCATATTAGATGTGCCAAAAACAGTAACAAGTCTCACAATGGAGACGTTACTAGTGCCTGCTTGAGTAAATCAACAAACAATGGGAAGACAGTGCTACAGTGCTGTATTTATTTTTAATGAATCACTTTCTTACTTTGGACAACGTGGCAGGCTACCAAATATAAACTGCACACACATCAGAGTCTGGCAAACTCCCCGTGGTGTACCCAATATGCCAAATACCAGTAACAACGATGGGTCTCATTCTCCCAACCCTGAAAGGGCCTTGAGTATGGCACTTTAAAATCTCAGGGCTAGGATGAAGGAGACGTTTCTGGTGGCTGCTCGAGGCAATCGATGAACAAGATGATCGTGATCTTGAATCACCGTGAGGTACAGTTACAGACTTACAAACTTTCATGCTTATGTTTCAGTCAAACAATGTTTGAGTACCCATCCCTCCACCAGTGCCCATTCACCACCACCAATATTTCCAGTATTTCTCCCACCATCCCTCCACCTCTGTGGCAGGTGCATTTCCTTTAACTCTCTTTTTGGCTTACAGCAACCTTGACGCCCTTGAACATCTTGGTAATGTGTTTTTCTCTTATTTGCCTTGAGGAAGCCCTTCCCCCTATCTTAAGACACAACAGGTTTTCCCTGTTGTGCTATTTAATATCTATCCCACTGTCTCTCTTCCTGAGAGTTGTGGCCCGGTTTCTCACCCTGCTTTGAGATGATTTCTTGGGATTTCCTGAGGCGAACATGTCTGATGACCAATTACAAATCATCCTCGCTACCGTAAATTCAACATCCAAACATCCAAATGGGAATGTAAAAAGGACAGCATGTCAGCCCCAAGGGTCCCCGGGACCCTCACTATGTGACCTATTCAGGATACCTTGGGTGGTTGGGTTTGACAATTCAAGGATCTGGGCAAGGTCTTGAGGAGGGGGTGGGTGCTCTCCATTCAGGACAAGGCTGGCAAACTCAGCTGCCCATTTGATCCGTCACCCACCTGCTCCCGCTTCCAGGGAAATGAATGAATGGAGCGGGTGACTGAGTAGAGTTCCCACTGGATACAGAGTGAGGAATCCCCCCACAGTCCCTGTCTGGGGCTCAGCGCCGGTGGCCAGCAGCTGGACACCAGCGAAGGAAGGGGCACTCCCAACCTCCTCTCTGTCCCAGGGCACTGGGGATTGCCAAGGGCATTTGCATTTTCAATGTCTCTGCAACCCCTGAGCTGGTGACTGGAACGGAATAATGACTCCCAGAGAGGGAAAGGAAGAAGCAGAGACATCAGCGGCTTGTCCAGAGGAGGAGAGCTGGTGAGGGTAGACCAGTGACTGGGGCTTTGGGCGTCTGGGCTGTGGGTCCTGTCAACTCTCTGCTTGCAAGGAGACCTCAGCAGCCAGCCAATCAGGAGTTGCGGGCCCGCCCTGGTGGGAGAGCCAGCCTATCAGAAAGGAGCACCCTTTGATGGCCCAGAGAACCCCCACATCATTCTTTTTTTTTTGGCTTTTTGGGTCACACCCGGTGATGCACAGGGGTTACTACTGGTTCTGCACTCAGAAATCACTCCTGGCAGTGTTCAGGGGATCATATGGGATGCTGGGAATCAAACCCGGGTTGGTCGCATGCAAGGCAAATGCCCTACTCGCTGTGCTATTGCTCCAGCCCCACATCATTCTTTCTTAAAGGGAATCCTGAGAACAGCTCAGGAAACTGGCCTTGCAGCCACTGCCTTGGCCATGTCCTCCGACAGTCTGTCCTCCGACAGCCCTGCTGGTGGGGTCACTGTCTTCCTAGGCACGAGAGCACAGAGACCAAGGCTGGTGATGCACCCCCAAGACACACAACTGAGAGCTGTCTGGTTAAAGTCCCATCTTTAAAGCTCTAACTCCAGAGTTGTGTCCCTCGTTCAGCCTGTCTCAACCATCTCCTCCAGAGACCATTTCATTGTCCCTAATTAATAAGTCACAGAGGATTGTTTTTGAGACAAGAGTTAAAGCGATAGAGGAGGAAATAAAAAGACTAGGGGGCTGCAGAGCTGGCACAGCGGGGAGGGTGCTTGCCTTGCACATGGCTGACAGCGGTTTGAGCCCAGGAATCCCGTATGGTCCCCCCCACACTGCTAAGAGTGATCCCTGAGTGCAGAACCAGGGCTTAGCCCTGAGCATCACTGTGTGTAGTCCGAAAACTAACACACACACAAACAAAAGGATTAGGCAAGTCTTAATGCTGATGAAGAACAGATTCTGCCCAGGACGGGCTCTGATTTCTGATCTAAAGTTTCTTTTCCTTGGAACTTTCTGGCCCCCGGGCCCCCACCCCTGAGGCTCAGCTTCCACTGCAGAGGACCAGAGGTAGCCACCGGAAGTGGCAGACCTTACAATATATACAATAGTTTCTTTTTACCCAACCCAGCAAAGGGGACAAAACTTGAGCTGTATCAGGTCTGTATACAATACAATCAATGAACTGTATACTTTAATAGCTACTTTTTAGAAACAGTAATTCCATATTTCCAGCCCAGGATTGTGCCAGGGATAGCTTTTCCAGTGCGAGCCTACAAAGCTGAACAAGAGCAGACACAGATCCCATGTGACAGGTCAGGGGTAGTCCCTTGGAAACCTGCTGGTGGGAGCACCAGGCAACCACACAGAGAATGATGACACTAGACACCACCCCCAGAACCCCCCACCCCACACCATTAACACAGCAGGACTGCAACTATAAACATCTACAAAACACACAGGAGACAAAGTTTCTGATGTCTATCAGTCTTGTTGATGACTTTTAAAAAATGATGATGCCCTTGGGGCCAGAGTGATAGCCCAGTGAAGAGGGCATTTGCCTTGCACGCCACCGACCTGGGTTCGATTCCCAGCATTCCATATGGTCCCCTGAGCACTGCCAGGAGTAATTCCTGAGTGCATAATCCAGAAGTAACCTCTGTGCGACTCCGGTGTGACTCAAAAAGCAAAAATAAATAAATAAATAAATAAATAAAACAAGTGCAGGAATTGTTACATCAACCCCAAATATGGGCAAAAGTATTCTCAAGTATGTGTGTCTGAAGGCGTCAGAAGCAAGATTTATAAAGAACTACAACTTGCGAGCAGAAAAGAGCCTGATTTTAAAAGTGACACAGGAACTGCCCCCCCAAAACGTACAAACGAAATAGGAACTCTACATGACGAGTCACCAGCTATGTCACACAGAGCTATGTCACTAAGATATCTCATCACACCTGCTATGAATGACTAGGTCCAACAAGACCAAAAGAATCTTCTAACTTAACTTCATTCTATATGATGTCTTCCAGTTCCAGCCAAGATGCAGCAAATTGCATGATTTCACCATTCCTCATGGCTACGTAGTATTCCATTGTGCATATATACACCACCTGTTCATTAAATGCTAGATGTTCTGCCCAAAATCTGAAAAGAAGAATAAGGAGAAGTAGGAGGAAGAAGAGGAGAATGAGGAAAAAGAGGGGGAGGAGGCAAGGAAAGAGAAGGAGAGGAGAAGAGAAAGAAGAATATATTATTTAAGGGCATCGGAGTGATGGCACAGCAGGCAGGGCATTTGCCTTGCATGTGGTCGACCCAGGTTTGATCCCTGTCACCTCTATGGTCCCTGGCCCTGATAGGAATGATCCCTGAGCACAGAGCCATGAGTAAGCCAGAGAAGGAGTAAAGAGGTAAAGGCACTTGTCTTGTATATAGTTGACCGTGGATCCATTCCTGGCACTGCCTAGGGTCCCCTGAGCACCAAGCCAGGAGTAAATCCTGAGCAGTGCTGGGTGTGGCATGAAACCAAGCAGAAACATGAGGGCCAGGGGCCAGAGCTACAGTCGAGGACTCACTTTGTGTGCTTGAGGCCCCGTGTGGAATCCCCAGCTGGGCAGAACCCCCAGCTCTGCCTGTATATTCCGGGAGTCCAAGGGAAGGTGGGGGGGGGGGAGTTTCTCTTCACCAACGGGTGAGGGAGGTTGAGTGTGAACTCTTCACAATACAGGCAAAGGTGGCGTGGCATGGCTACATGCCCCAAAGGAGCATCGTGTCCCTGCCAATTTTGCCACAGCCCAAACAAAGCAATTCTGGCTTGTCACCAGGAGGCAAAGGCTATTTTTAAATATTTCCATTTCACAAGGCTTGGCCAAACATGAGGGGCCAGAGAGGAAGTACAGTGGGTAGGGCGCTTGCCTTGCACACTGTAGATCTGGGTATGGTTCCCAGCACCCCATAGCTTTCCCTGAACTCCCCCAGGAGTGATCCCTGAGCACAGAGCCAGGAATAAACCCTGAGTGCTGCTGAGTCGGGCCCCCAAACCAAGCGAGCAAAACAAAACCAAACAAACCTGAACAGAGAGAGTTGTGAAGAAAAATGATAAAGAATATGTTTTGTTAGACTGGACCACAAATGAAGACAGCACAAATTCCTGAGAGGAACTGGATCCACAGACGAAAAGCAGAGCATGGGGTGGGGTGGGGGTGGGGGTTCTCGGGTTGGGGTGGGGTGGGTGAGTGTTTAATAAGCAGCAATTCCAGTTTTGCAAGAGGAAAAGTCCCAGAGATGCTGGTGGTGATGGTTGCGTAACCTGGGGGTGTGTCTGCCTCTGGACCGCACTGTCCTGGTTGTTTTGGCGTTTTTTTGTTTTGTTTCATGGCCACACCCTGCTGTGCTTTGGGACCCACTCATGGTTCTGTGTTCCCGGGACCCTATGATTCCAGGAGGACACCTGGGCTCCCAACCTCTCAGCTGCTTGACCTCCTCTCCTGATTCCTGACCTGTACAGTCACAAACAGTCCTGACGGGGACCAGAGAGAGAGAGAGACCACAGCAGGAGGGCACTTGCCCTGCACACAGCTGACCCCTGGCACCCCCATGTGGTTCCCTGAGCCCCGCCAGGAGTGATCCCTGAGCACAGAGCCAGGAGTAAGCCAGGTGCATGTTCCCCTCACCCCCCCCCCCACAAAAAAAAAAACCGCAAACATGAAAACAGTGGTGATGGCCCAAGAATGGCCAAGATAAGTGTCAGGAGGTTCACTCCACGGCTTGGAGGCCAGCTGTACATGCTAGGGGAAAAGGCAGCTCAGATAGAGAAGGGAGCACCAAATAAAGGGTATTGGGAGGATCCTCCCAGGCTGGGAGATGCATGCTGAAAGTAGACTATAGACCGAACATGATTGCCACTCAATGCCTCTTTTGCAAACCACAGCACC
>JAOXYA010022672.1:0-13380 GCA_028565675.1 Sorex palustris | reverse complement strand
GCAAATAGATGAAAATGATGTTATCATAACAATAATCATTAAGGATTGAGGAAATAGTGCAAAGGTAGAGCTGTTACCGACTGGATTCCATGGGATGTCAAAAGACTGCGTGGCTGCCCACCTACAAGATGGTCAGACTTCTTTGTCAAGACCCTGAATGATTGGTTTGATGCTCTTCGTTTTCCTAGAACAAACAGGTGCCATTGGCTACAACAGCATGCAACAGGGAAAATGGAGATGTTACTGGTGCCTGCTTGAGCAAATTGATGAGCAATGGGATGGCAAGTGATACAAGTGATAATAAAACTTTTATTGCCCTGAGTAAAATTACTGAGAACTGACTTTTAGTATATGCTTGAAAGGCGTTGAGCCCCAATAATCTTAGAAAACTGCACTACTTGTAACCAATTAAATTTGTCACTAATTTGCTCAATGTGTTCTCTTTATGTGCTTGCATAATCAAACCTAAAAGCAGCATTTCTTCAACAAAATACTGATCAAAGACTGAACACATGATTTCTGTCACTGTAAGGAGGACAGTTCTTACCAATTGGTAACACTGTTAGACTGTTAGAAAATGATGCTATGTGAGAACATAATGAGATATATTAGAGTTTTAGTTGCCATGCCATTAGGAAAATAAAAATTTATTTCTAATGATTAAAGAGAAAGAAGTTGGGTAGAGTTAAGGAAATAAACACAGAATGCAAGCACCTTCTTACAGCAGAAAATTGTTATGTGCCCTGCCCATTTCCTCAAAGGCCTGAGAGTGAGATGAAGAGAGTTGTAATAAATTCATGAAGGAGGACCCATAGACATATTCAGCTTCTGCTGTGATAGTGATCCTACAACAGAGGATGAGAGACAGAGAGAGAGAGAGAGAGAGAGAGAGAGAGAGAGAGAGAGAGACCCTGACTTTCTTCACCTGCCAGTCATTGAGTTCCGGTGAGTCCCTCTCATTTAGGCCAAATCCAGTGAGTTGGAAATAAGAACTTAGGATCCTAACCATTCTAGGGGCAGTCTTCCAGAAGACTGCAAACGGATACCAGGAACAGATGGAGAATGACAGACTATTGGAAATATCAGCGTTCATGTGAGATTTCAACGAGACGTGTTTCTCAGCCCTGTCTTTACTTAAGTAGTCCCCAAGTAACAGGAGCACACTTCCACCACCTGTTCATACACTAGTCTCTAGTCATTTCACAGGAGTAAGGAAGAGCTCTTGTGCAGGTGGCAGAGTGGAGAAATCAGGATTTATCTAGAAAATTCAGTGGCAAAAAAACAGGAGCTATGCTGAAAATATGAAACAACTGAAAGAAATGCCTACTTGTAATATTGAATGCCTATAACAAATCATTGTCAACAAGTTTGAAAACCACAGTGTTTATATAAAATGTAAGGGGGAAATTTAAGAAGTTGGCCTTAACTATTTCATGTAAACTCCAAGATATACTAGAATTTCTTTAAATTCTAGCACAGAATTTCTTTAAAATTTTTATTAATGACAGGTAAGCCATGATTATTATCATAATGAGATCCAAGTATAAAATAAAATTTAATGCAACATAAAAACTACTTGCCTTGATTGATTACTTAAGTCTTAAGCCAGTTATGGTTATGTGAACAGGAGCAAAATATATACTAAAAGCAATAAATTTATAATCATAATACAAAATTAATAAAGAAATTTTAATGGCAAAATAAGAATGAGCACTATGAAATTATTTAAATTATTTTATGAATTTTAACTTAACAGTAGATGATATTAAAATGTATCTTTTGTTTTTTCTATTATGTGTGTATTTTGTTTTGCTGTTGGTTTTCACTGTTTTGGTTTTTGGAACACACATAACCTCCCTCTTTTCAATTTACCCTGGTGTGTTCATCCATGTGTGGGTCCTTGTTTATCTGCAGCTTTTGATCTCTTTCGAGATTTATTTATGGGTCTCTGAAATGAGGCCAATAAATGAGCTTGTATAGCTGAGCTAGAGGTGGTTTTTGGGTGTGGCTCTCAAATTCCTAACTTTTGGCTGCTTAATTTCTTGGTAAACTTGGCCCCAAGTTATTGGGGTCTGGTTAAAAGCACAATGGAAATTTTGGGGTATTAGGAAGCCTGAAGGCACCCTTAGTCTGCATGCACTCAGCCTGCAAGTACAGGTTGACCTTTTGGCAGCACCATACACCCTTGTAGTGTTTTTCTTGTCTCATATCATAGACATTTTGTCTTTGACTTTTTTAATTTCAAGATGCTGTTCACCTATTTTACACACAGAAGAATGTGATTCATCAAGAGATTAAACAACAATAACTTTGAAATAAAGAAAACTCTTTTCTTCCTTCAGTCTTCATTGTTGCAGCATGTTTCAAGCTAGACTAGAACTGGATACTAGAGTTGGAGAGACAAAGTTGAGGATAGGCTGGAGGTCTCACAGTGCTCCATATGTGTCTAGGTCTTAGGGAAGAGGACTCTGTCTAAATGCAGCTCCCTTCACATCCTATACCTCATACTGTCTCATCGCCTGTAAATTTAGCATGTAAAGTCAGCGAAATTAACTGCTTTGAGAGTTAGGGAGAGTGAAGAAGGGACTAATGTATGCTAAAAGGTGTGTAAGGCTAAAAGGTTTGTAAAGGCATATGGAGTCAGTTTTATCCAGGATCAGGAAGAAACATGACAGCATGAATTTCAGCATAAACCTTTTGGATGGTTTTCAACTCAACAAGTATTTACTCTACTTCCCCATATGAACTTGAAATGTGAATTGTATTTCTGTCACTTGATGTGGCAGTTTGCTTTCATCCTGGTCTAAATGTGCACCACGCTCTTAAGAATAGCAAAGACAAGTAAGTAGCCCCTTTGACACAGCTCACTCTGACTTCTTGCTCTTTGGCGTTCACTGGCTTCTACCTACATGACAGTAATTTTGAACTACTATTGAATTCCTTTCATGATTATTATGACTGTAGTGCACATACTGGAATTAAACAGTAACTTTTAGAATCATAAGTGATTGAATCAATGGAAGTTTTTCCTGTAATGGTCAAGAAGAGCTCTGCAGAGAATGGCTGGCATAAAAGAACTACCATCTGCTTAGTCACACTATTTCACAACCATTTGGGGTTCTTCTTGTGGTTCAGAGCTTCTCTAATAACTATGCCACATTTACCTGTGCACAGTTCTTTAAGCAGATGCCCAGCAGCGACATGCCAAAAGAGGCACCATCAGAGATGAAAAGTCAGCACTTTCTGACTGATAAACACCTGCCTCCAGTTTTGTCCTTTTCCATTCACGGTTTTTGAGATCCCCCCCCTTTGGTCTTCATTTTAATTTATAATCTGTTGAAGAGCATCACTTTCCCACTGATGTTCTTCAATTCCAATTCATATGTTTCTTCCCTCAGTGCTCATAAATACCTTTCCTTCACAACTGATTTATTTTTCCATTTCTACCCTCTCCTCTTAAGACGAACAGTCCCTGTGGAAATGAAGGACACTTTGGACAAATAGCAAGGATCATCATAATAGAGAAAAAGTTAAACACTTTGTAAAAAACTTGACTATAAAATCTAAAAGCACTGGTTTGAAAGAAAATAAATTACACATAGAAGTGTAATTCAGGAAGAACCTGAGAAAAGGAGGGATTAAAAACTGTTAATAGCACAAGCAACAGAAGTTTCATGTCACAAATCTCATGGCAAGAGGGAAAAAATGCCTCACATATTTGCCTCACAAATGCCAATTTAACACATATTTCTGAAAATCTCTCACTTAATGTAGACTTGGTGTTTTAATATTTATTTTTGGAAACATCAATTGGTGTGAATCTGTTCTATATCTTGCACCAAAATCCCATATATGGAACTTTTGTGATTACACTTTGGATGCTAAATGAGTGAGGCACAATCTTCAAAGCCAGTCATGCATAGAAATGAGTTCAAAGATTGTGTAAGTAGGGACTGGAATCACAGTACAGCAGGAAAGGCATTTGCTTTGCATATGGCTGACTAAGGTTAAATCCTCAGCACCCAATTTGATACAGACCCTGCCAGGAGTGATCCCTGATAATAGAAACAGGAGTAAGCCCGAGCACAAATGTGTGGCCCCCAAACTAAATAAAAACAAAATTATTGTGTAAGGAAACATAAGAGTATGTTTTTAATTTAAACAATTATGAATTTGAAATCCTACTTGTTCTTTTTGTATCATGGATGGTGTTTTTAGCATTATACAAAAAAAGTAATTTTGAGACCAAAAAAAAACTAAATACTTTTTCTATGTTATTTTCTAGAAATTGTATAAGCTAGCATTAAAAAAGTTTATTTCTGTGTCAGTATTAAATTAGTTTTTCTGAAAAGTGTAAGATCTGGATGTCCCGTAGTTTCAGTACTGTTTATTGAAAAGATTATTCTTTCTTCGTTGTTAAAGATCAATGCGCTATTATTTGCTACTGGATCTATTTCCAGACTCTCTGTTTTATTGCATTGATAATTTTGTCTATTTCGGCTATACCAAACTGACTAAATTACTACTGATTTACAGCTATTTCTTTGTGTTTTACTTTTTAGTTTATTTCCCACTTTTTAGTCCATTATTAAATTCTTTGCACTTGTGTAGTTGAAATTCTAACTTTGGCCCATGTTTACTGAGCTATTATTCCCCCATGTTCATAGTCTCCGTGCTCAGAACAATGGCTTGTGCTTCCATATTTGTTCAGTGACTAAACGATAATAATTAATAAAGGCACAATCCCAGTACAAGCAATGGTGTTGGGGTTCTTGGAAGCCAGCTTGATCTTACCCATCCTCTGCTACAATTTCCCTGGGGTCCCTTCACTTATGAGGTAAGTCCTTACCCCATATGTGCTAGACACTAAAATCTCGTTTGCACCACCATCATTCAAAATGATATCTTCTAGTTTCAACCAAGTTGCAGAAACTTGCATGATTTAATTTGTTATTGCAGCTGCATAGTATTCCATTGAATACATATACCACATCTTGATAATCCATCTGTCATTGGACATCTAGGCTAATTCTGTCTCTTTGCCATTGTACTGTTTTCATTAATAATAGCATGTCTATAGGACTTACATTTTTAAACTGAGGCTACTTTGAGGTGAGGGCACAGGGCTGAAAAGTGTTTCATTTTAAGTGTGTTAAGCTAACTCAGGCCCTCCCAACCTGGGGTGTGCCGTGTCTTTGGGACTTGACAGAAATACATATTTGTGGACTTTGGTTCCAGAGTTTTGGACTCAGTCAGAATTGAATGCAGCATGAGTCCTCTCCTCACCCCTTGTTCCTATTTTTTTGGGGGGGTCATACCCAGAGTGCTTAGGGCCTATTCCCTGCATTATGCTTGGGAAACTATGCAATGCCAGGGATGGAACCTGGGACTTCCACATGCAAGGTGTACACTCCAGTCCTTTAGGCCATCTTTCTGGCTAAAATCTCTCCCCCTCACATTTGATTTCTCACTGCCTCTGGTTTCTTTCTCCCAAGGCATAGAAACTTCTGATGGAAGTAACTTTTGCTACAACTGAAGCTTCTTCCCATACCAGCTAATAAATTAGAAGGACTTACATTCATATTAAAAAATTAATTAAAGAACCATGATTTCCTGTCCCATGCCCCACAACCTTCCACCTTGACAGGCACATTTCAAGGTTCTGTGGTTTCAGTTTAGATATCCTGTTTTCGGTGTTGTTGAGTTTGTTCTTTGGTATAGAGCTGTACCACTCTCCCACATCACCAGTATAACTGAAGCCCTAGTTCCTATTCTCCCATTACTTTCCTTTCCCATATTTCCCCCCCTTCTTCCCCCAATTTCTTTCTTTCTCTCTTTCCTCCTATACTCTCGGGTCAAGGTTTACCTAAGAATCCCCCTTTTACTACCTTACATTTCCTCATTCTTTATTCTATATACCACAGATAAGTAGGATGATTCTGTGTTTGTTCTTCTGAATTACTTCACTCAAAATGATATCTTCCAATTTCAACCAGGCTGAAGAATATTGCATGATTTAATTTGATATTGCAGCTGTGTGCCATTTTATTGAGCACATATACCACATCTTAATAATCTATTCATCTTGACACCTAGATTGATTCTGTCTCTTTGCCATTGTACTAATTGCTTTCATTAATAATAGTGTATCTATAGGACTTACATTTTCAAACTGGGGCTACTATGAGGTGGAGGCACAGGACTGGAAAGTATTGCATTTTAGGTATCTTTCTTGTAAAATGCCCAATCAGGGGTCTCTCCTTGAGGCCTTGGGTGTGATACTGAGGATCGGACTCAGGAAGGTCACATGCAAAGCAAGCAGCCTACCTCCTGTGTTATTTCTCCATACGCTAGGGTACTTATTCTTGATTGGAAGTTTTTATTATTCAGATATTTTTATATATAACATCACTTTCTCCTGACTTACAGAGTTTAAATTAAGAAAACTGATGTTAGAGAGAAAACTTCATGGAGGGTTCTTTTTTGTGACATTTTTATTTTCTCTTGCTGTTTAAAAAATTATTTCTTGATATTTTATTTCTAGTAAACAAAATTAAATATACATATAATATATTATAGTCTTTAGATAAATATTTGATAAGATATTTATTGATGTATCTGCTTGAATTTGTTTTGTTTGAATCTATTTTAGTTTCCTGGATCTGGATCATTAACTCCATTTTCAGCTTTGGGAAATTCTTGGATATTACTTGTTCGAAGATAAAATATGTATCTTTATTATTTCTTCTTATGAAACCCTATTATGTTGGTGTATTTTATAATTTTATATATAGCACTTTTAGGACAGCGGATAGGGTGTTTGCCTTGCACGCATCCTACCCGGATTTGATTTCTCTGTCCCTCTAGGAGAGCCTGGCAAGCTACCGAGAGTATCCCGCCCTCACAGCAGAGCCTGGCAAGCTCCCTGTGGTGTATTTGATATGCCAAAAACCGTAACAACAAGTCTCACGTTACTGGTGCCCACTTGAGCAAATTGATGAACAACAGGAGGAGAGTGCTACAGTGCTACTATATATAGCTCTTATGTTTACTGATTTTAATTTTATATTTTGGGGGTATGGGTACCTATACTTTATCTTTGAGCTTCCTAATTATATTTTGTTTTTTGTACTTTTAAAAACTAAGCTATTATAGTTGTTAGCTACCTTATTTCTGTTTGAGCTCTTCTCGTATTTCCCCTGCCTGTAGAAGTTCTCATGCATTGATCTCTTCATATGACTGAGGAGCATTAAGACATCTGCTTTTGGGTTTTTCCTCTGGTAGCTTGTGTGTCTATGTTTTATTAGAGTTTTCCAAACTGTCACCATTGGTTTGGGTGACTTTTTCCATTTTCCCACTACAGATATGCTTGGGGTGGGTTTCTATGATTGAGTGAGATATGGACCATAGCAGGGGTTTCACAGTGGCTAGTGCCCATGTAATGAGGTCAGATAGGGCTGACAATGATTGAAAAACTCACATTTGCTTGTGCCTGGTGCTAAATATTACACTGAAGTCAAGCATGGCTGGAAGCAATAAAAGAATTTTCAGTCACTAGTTCCTGAGCCCAGCTTCTGTGCCAAATTATAGGAAGCCTGAAAATGACCAGGAAATTAACCAACCGTTGAACTAACTTCAGATGGGCCTGGGTGGTGATAAGGAATTTGAAGCAATGATACAAATATTATACAACAGTCATACAGATGTGGGTAACCACTGGGAAACTCTTGCTAGAGTAGATCTGAGAGTAGACTGTGTCCTACTCCATTAGAAACTGAACCATGAAATCAGGATGGAGTCTGGCTGACTGTATGCCAACAAGGAAGCATGGCTGACTTAGGTTAGAACCAGGGAGTCATATTCATAAATACCTGGGTCTACTGGACACCAAAATGGTGAATCTATGGAGTAGCCATAATTGTGCATCCTTGGCTACTCAGCAGTACCTTTAGGCCATGTCTAAAAGGGACCACTCCAAAACTCAAAGGAGTTTTGAGGTTGAAAGTGAACAGCGGCTGTCTGCTGTGTCTACACCTTGAAACCACCTGGGAATTTGTGGTGGAATAGGTTTATGAGCAGTTTTGGAGTTACCCCAGCTGACAGGGAAATTGGCACTCAGGTACAATTCAGAGGCTATGTGTATGCAAGAAAGCAGAGCAGACTGAGTGAAGACCTGAAGCTGCTGTGGCTGGTGTCTGTGGCAACTTTACACCAACATAGGTAACCTCCAAACTCAAAGATACGCTGGCTGTTTTGACTAAGTTCAGCAACAAAAATCATGGAGATTGAGAGGAGGCTGTAGTCACCATTGCTCCAGACATTTCCCTTACTCTTAACCAATCTTGACCAGTTCTATTGCATTTCCAATTACCTCCAAATTATCAGTTTGTTATGAACCTTTTATTTATCTGTAATTATTTTCTGCAGTATTTGATGCTAAGTTTCCCCCTGCACTCATTTAATCTTTCTCTGGAGGTGGGGATGGGAGTGGGAATTGCAATTCTGACTCCATCTCCCTGTAATAGAGTCCAAGACTGCTTTCAAAATTCAGAAAGACAGCAACCTACTTGTTAATGGATATGGCTGACTCTCTGGCACACACTTGTATAAAAAAAGAAAATTGGAAGGGACTGAAGAGATAGTAGAGCAAGTAAGGCATTTGCCTTGTATGCAGACAACCAAGGTTTGATCTCCAGTACCTCATAGTTTCCCCTGACCCCACCAAAAGTGATCCCTGAGCACAGAGCCAGGAGTAAGCCCTAAGCATTGCTGGGTATAGCCCAATTCCATCCCTATAGAAATATTGCTGAAGAACACAAAAAATTACATAGATGGAAAGTCTGAGCTTTCAAACTCAATCTTCTAGAACTTTAGTCTCTTTATTCTACAAATCTATATGTGAAATGCTTATGTAGATCCCAGAAAAGTCTGATTTTAAGGGCTCAAGTACATAGACTAAAAGTTGCAGGAAAATAATTTTTGGACTATGATTTATTGGTGATCTGTAGACCTCTATAAGGATAAAATTAGTTAGTAATTGTCTTAAATGTGGTTGGTCACACTCAAGTTTCTTTTTAAATCGGCATCTGCACATAGCTATTTGTTTATTGCTCTCTCAAGCTGGAAAATTATAAGTCTTCTTTTTTAATTGAGCTTTTAGTCAATTTTGTGCTTGTAGTGCTGAGATTTACATTTTGAAAGAAAGTCTAAAATCACTTGATCACTTGACATCCCGTTACTCACTGATTTGCTCGAGCTGGCACCAGTAACACCTCCATTCATCCCGGTTGCACGCTAATGTAACCCAATGGCGTCTGCTTGTTTTAGGAACACGAAGAGCCTCAAACTGATTGTTCAGGGTCTTGACAAAGAAGTCTGACCATCTCATAGGTGGGTGGCCACGTGATCTTTTGATGTCCCGTGGAATTCAGTCAGTAACGGCTCCAGTCTAGTGGTCGTCTCCAAATCGCATTACATGTCCAGCCCATCTGATTTTGGACGCCTTGGCAAATGAGACAGCGTCCCTGATTCTTGACTGTTGACAGAGGTCAGAACTCCAGATTCTTTCTCTCATTTGAGTGAAATGTGATACTTCAAGCATAGCTCTTTCTATTCCTCTTTGGGAAACTCGAATAGCATTCTCATCCTGTTTTTGTAGAGCCAAGGTCTCTGAGGCATATGTTAATGTACCAAGAACAGTGGAATCGAAGAGATGTGCCCGGAACCGGAGGTTCTTCGTCCTCTTAGCTATTTCTTCAACGTTCTTGAAGGCATTCCAAACTGCTCTCTTCCTCCTGTGCAACTCAGGTGCCAGGTCATTTGTCATGTTGACTTCTTGACCTAGGTACACATAACAGATGCATTTGGAGATGTTCGTCCTATTGAGAGTGAATGGAATGAGAATGTTTCTTATAAACATTGTCTTTGAGATATTCAGCTGGAGTCTGACCTTTCCACATTCATGGTTGAAGTCAGCCAGCATTTGGGCCACTTGGCTGATGTTTGGTGTTATAAGAACAATGTCATCAGCAAAGAGGAGGTGGTGTAGTTGCCGACCAGCATTTCACTCCCATTCCTTCTCATTCCAGTAGTCACATGATGTTTTCGAGGATGACACTGAAGAGTTTCAGTGAAATGGTATCACCCTGCTGAACCCCTTTATTGATGTCATTGATCACCACCTCCATGTAGAATGGTGAGATCCTGGTAGTAAATCCACAATACAGCTCACAGAGGACCCTGATATATTGACATTGAACACCCTGTTTGGCTAGGGCCTCAATAACTGCTTCAGTCTCAACAGAATCGATGGCCTTTAAATCACTGAACATTAGACAGAACGGCATCTTGAACTCCCAAGCCTCAATGAGCTTGGTTATCGTGTGGATATGGTCGATTGTGCTAAATATTTTTTTTAGAAACCAGCTTGCTCACATGGTTGTCTTTCATCTAGTGTTCTACCAATCCTATTCAGGATGACTTGAGTGAACAGCTTGCAGACAACAGACAACAGGCAGATTGGACAATATTGCCAATGTCGTGGATGTCTCCCTTCTTGTACAGTTGTAAAGTCCTGCTTGATTTCCACTGGGACAGAAACTTACATTCAGACAGATAGTGTGTGAATAGCTGATCCAGTGTATTGATGAGTACTGATGGCAGGTTCTTCAGGTGTTCGGGTCTGACCTTGTCTGGTCCAGGTGCTGTTAGCTTCTTTACCGAAAAAACGGTGTGTCAGATTTCTGAAGGGAGAACATTGGGAACAACATATCCATCCGGCGGAATTTGGTATGTGGGCAGGTGGACATGGCTATCGAAGTGGTCCGAGTAGAAGTCATGGATAATATTCTCCATTGCCCTTCTGGAAGATGTGATAGATCCATCAGGACATCGGAGGGCAGCCATCTTGGTCTTGTAGTTGGCGAAGGACAGGAGGCATTGCAAATGCTTTTCCCAGCATCTGCCAGCACTGATGCTCTTCTTTCTTTGAGGTCTTCTTTTATCACTTCTCTGCTCTGCTTTGCAAGCTTGGACATTCAGCTGCAGTTGCCTGAAGTTTGCACCAAGCCACATTGGCGAATGAGCTCCAGAGTTTCGAAGACAGGCGTCTTTTTGTGGCTATCTCTCTCTTGGCGTTCTTCGCACAATCATGGAGGTGCTGAACCAGTTGATCGTATTCCTCGTCAATGTTGTCAATGATGGCATCTTCCCATGTTGCTGCAACAGAGCCAAAGAGCTCCCCGTTTGTGGTCGTTCTGGGAGTTCTCCTCTTAAACTTTGCATTCCTTTTTCCTCGCTCTGTGAAGTAGAATTTTGCACCAAGGAGACTGTGTTTCGATTCTATTTGGAATTTTGGGACAACAGCGACATCAGTCAGGCAAAACCATCAATTGAATATGATGTGGTCTATTTCATTGTGGAACAATCCACCGGGAGATTCCCATGTCCAACGTTTAGATTCGGCCTTTATCAAACATAAATAACAAAATAGCAACCTAATATAAAAATGGGTAAAATTTTACACATTTCATCAATTTTGAATAAATTTTTAATTAACTGTAGTGTAAATCTGAACATCAAAGTTGTCAAAATCTTGATATCTTTAATATATTACACATTACAACCATAAAGGCATACCATCAAACAAATCACTAAAGGAACTAAAATCAAAGAGGTCATCAATTACATATGTTGGGTAGGATAAAGAACAGGTGAAAATCTTTTTTTTTTCTGTATCACTGTATCACAATCATCCTCTTGTTTATTGATTGGCTTGAGTGGGCCCCAGTAGCGTCTCCATTCATCCAGCCCTGAGATTTTAGCAGTCTTTCCTTATTCGTCCTTCACAATGATTTCTTATTTGAGGCTCTCTCATGGTCCTGAGAATGAGACCCGTTATTGTTACTGTTTTTGGCATATGGAATATACCAGGGGGAGCTTAGCAGGCTCTGCCTTTTAGGCAGGATACTCTCAGTACCTTTCTGAGTTCTACAAGAGGGATGGAGGATGTATATAAGAGAATACAAGCAACTATATTAAAACCAAACACGTGTGCTTCTTTAGGTATATCATTGGGCTAGACTATAAGAGGTCTCACAGACGCAAATGCCACCCCCTGCTTCTGGGAGCTTTGTTTCATAGTCTCTGGATCTTGGCTATTGATGGGATTACATGGCGCCAGGGGCAGTTTGTGGATGTGACTGCCAAGCTACTAGAAAATAGGGGATATGGGTGGAGGAAGTCCGGTCCCAATCCACGCAGGCTTGGAGATCTCAGCCCTGGGTCCTGCATACCTGGGTTCCTCTACCGGTTCCTTCATGTGTGAGGCTAATCTGAGCATGTGGAGAATAGCCTTGAACACAGCTGTGGCTGGGTTCTGGAGGTTTTTGGCTGCCCGGCTTCTGCAGAAATTTTTTTTAGAATGTAAAAGCAGAATCATTTTGGAAAGCAATGTAATATTTTTAATAAAGCTAAACATTTGTATACCACACAAGTCAGCAATCTAAATCTGCTTCATTACTCAAATGAAATAAAGTGTTATGTGCATGGAAGACTCCATTAAAAAATACACCTTATGGCTTTGTAAATACTCACCAAAGATCAAAGTAACCTAACTATTCTTCAGTTGGCAAATCAATAAAGTATGTTCTCTACGTAAACAATGGAATATTGTCTAAGTAGAAAAAAGGGAAAAGGAAGATTTTCACATATCACTAGGTGTGGATTTTCAGTTGCTTTATTCTAAGCAAAACAAATTCTCTCTTAAAAAGAAATAAGCTGTTTCCTATATATCAAATTTTTAAAAAGTCTTTAGGGCTGGTGATACAGTTTAATGGATTGGAACATCTATAAGGCCACGAGATTGATTTCCCCTTAAAAATTATGTTAAAATAAGTCTTAGTTTCAAAATGAAATTTTAGGGAGGATACAGTGATAGCACACTTACCACATTTGCATAACTCCTGTCATGATCATATATTCAACTAGTATGAGTCTAAATAGATACATCACTATCATTCAAGTTCTATAGCTTTACATTAGGTTAATTATCATTATTGTACATTTTAAAGGTTCTGACGAATGAACAATGCATGAATTGACCATCACAGTATCTCAATAGAGAATAATAAATGGCCTAAAATTCTCAATGATTTACCTAGTGTTTTTTTTATTTATTAAAATGACTTTCTGGAAAAGGCAAATAATAATTTGCACATTTAACTATGATTCTGGAGACACTTTTAAAAGATAAATAAATATAAGATGATGATAAGAATGGCACCTTTTGTTTAGTTTTTGAAGGACATTTTAGTTGGGCCTGGCAAGCTACCGAGAGTATTCAATATGCCAGACACAGTAACAACAAAATCTCCAATGGAG
>JAOXYA010022658.1:0-13380 GCA_028565675.1 Sorex palustris | reverse complement strand
CACAGTAACAACAAAGTCTCCAATGGAGATGTTACTGGGCCCGCTCAAGCAAATCGACGATCAACGGGAGGGCCTTTACCTTTACCTTTACCTTTACCCCCACGGCACGGATCTCTGCTCATACAACAATCCTGCCCTCCTTCATAGCTTTACCCACAAGGCCAGTGTAGTGAGTGGGTCAGTTCTGCCCCCACCCCAGGAGGCACTCAAAGAGGCAAGGGGCCCTGGGGGCCTCCTGTGACCTCTGGGTCTAGAGAGGCAGAATATATATATATATTTTTTCAAATGAACATTATACTGCTGCCAAGTAAAACAGAAAAACTGGAAATCAAAGAGAAGGTAGAGAAAAAGGCTGGTGTTAAGGAAACCAGCTGGATGCAGTGGCAGAAGGTGCTGGTTATATGCAGGGGCACAGCAAAGCCCTGCTCAGAACAGGCTGTGGGCTACATGGCAAGTCCACACTCCTCTCCATGGACCTTCACACTACCCAAACTTTCACAAGGGATGTTTTGTTTTTATAGCTGCAAGTACACAAATTGTGAAGGGGACTGTGTTAAAATATAAGAGCAGGGGTGGAGAGCGACTAAGTATTTGCCTCACATGTGACTGACCTGGGTTGGATCCCTGGCAGCTGATATGGTCCCCCAAACCCCAACAAGAGCGATCCCTGAGCACAGAGCCAGGAGTGATTTCTGAGCACCACCACTGGAGACCCAAATCCCTGCTCTCCAAATAGAAGAGCAGGACAGAAGGTTGTGGAATGGTCTATCCCTCCCTCTTCATGGTCCAGGTCTGAGGTGGTGGCATCACTGACCTGAGTGGAGAGCAGGCAGCTGAGCAGAGGGTGCCTCCCAGGAGGCCCATCTTTGCAGTTCCTCTTAAAGCCCAGGGAGATTCTGAGCCATGAAGCAGAATTTTAAATATATTTTGATAAGAATTATCTTATTCCTTAGAATGTTGAAAAAAGAACATGCATTTTCTTAAAAAGCATCCACAACTGTTGTTTTTATTTCTCTTTCTCATTCTTTCTCCTTCTCCTCCTTCTTCTTCTTCTTTTTTTTTTTTTTGCGGCCAGTGGATGAGAAATTGCAGCCCTTACATCTAGGTGATGAATTAAGGTTCCCACTAGCAGATGCACCCAGGGATGGTTGTTTATAACGTTATTACTCCTGAGGTCTGAAATCATGACATCAGGTCTGCATATCAGCGTCTGGCAGAAACAAATCAGTTGCGAGATAGAATCCAATAAACTACATCTCTCGATGCCCATCAGAGCTACCCAGCCCTCCTGTCTGGGAAGATCATCTTCCAGTTGGTTTGCTTCAGATAAGACAAATGCAGAACCTCAGGGAGCACACAAGTGGCGCCCCCACCCAAGTCCTGACCAGGTGGGGGCCTACTGCAGCTGGGCAGTCTTTGCTGGATGAAAGATTGCCAAATGCTGGAATAATAGTACAGCAGTGAGGGTGTTTGCCTTGCACGCAGCTAACCCAGGTTCAATCCTTGGCATCCCGTGTGGTTCCTTGAGCACCACTAGGAGTAATTCCTGAGCATTGCCGGGTATGATCCAAAAAACCAAAGGAAAAAAATAAAAAAGATCGCCAAAACTGTCACCCCTCCATGCCCATCTCTCAGGAAGATGCTGTTCACTCACTTATGAAAGAAACAAAGCCAGGTCTGTTTGTACAACTGTCCAGGGGCTGAGAACATGGCATAGGCCAGAGAGATACTCTCACCCATGAATATGAGGATGCTTCCCCACCCCTGCCCCACCTGGTTCTGGCTGCCCCAGGGTGAGCTAGGTCCCGGCATGGGAACCAAATTTGACAGGCCAGAGACATAGTGCCCAGTTGCCGGGGGAGTGAAGTGCACAGCCAGGGATGGGATTTGCTCCCTCCAGGCTTGCAGGAGAGCTGAGAGGGTCAACCTTTCCCTGTGAGAAACCAATGGCTCACATCAAGGGAAGGAATGAGAGGAGCTGCTTCGAGCTGATGAGCAGAAAGATGACGAAAACGACAGCTGGACGCTGCTGGTGAGGCTAAGGGGTATGCAGAGGGAGACACGTAGAAGCGGGAACATTCTTTCAAGTTTCCTTCCGACTTCAACTGCGCCTCCAACACCAATGTGCTGCTCCCAGCTTCATTCCAGTCACCTGACCGCCCCCAAGGCCATCTGCTCAGCAGTGTCTGGGAGAACAGGTGCAGAGAGGGGACACACCACAGGTCCGAGGCTGGCCAGCACCAAGCTGAAGGCAGAACTATTCCACATTCATCTCCGTTCTCGGACCAGAACCATGCCTGGCACAGTGAGACCCTTCAGAAACTGTGCGTTGGGCTGATAGCTTAGCTGGATAAGTAAATATTTCTGCCGGGTACACCCGTGATGTATTCGATATGCCAACAGTAGCAACAAGTCTCACAATGGAGATGTTACTGGTGCCCACTCGAGCAAATCGATGAATAATGGTAGGACAGTGCTACAGTGCTATGTCTGAGATAAACTGAATGAGAGTGTCAAGACAGCAGGTTCAGGTAGGTAACACAAACAAGGGTCTGTTCCGCTGCTCGGATGCCCCCTAGACAAAGCTGTGTGGCATGTAACAGTGTTTGTGAGATTCTGGAGCATGTTTTGGGTCCCTGCCTGCCTAGAAAGCAGCTCATGCCCTACCTGAACCTGCTTCATGGCCTCACATACCTCTTGGGAAAGCTGGACCGGCAGAGGAGAAAAGACCATGCAGCTTCCCCTTGTTTCCTCCTGGAAAGCCTCATGGCAGAGCAGTGGAGTCCTGTGGGGAAGGCACTCAGTTTCTTCCATCACGGGAACAGGCTCAGCATCACCGGAACACAAAGTGGGACGCCAGCAAAGACACCCAGATGACAGTGAGCTGTGTGGGAACTGTCACCTCAGTCCAGTGCCCAGGCAGGACCCACAGACTGAGAGGGCCTGGACCAATGTTAGCACCAATCCCATCCACCCTGGCACATGCACAGTCAGCAGGTCAGAACTGCAGCCCAACTGCCCATTGTGCCACTGACAAAGGAAGCTAAGGGAGCAGTGGCTGCCACATGCCAGGCCGTGCCAGGGAGTCTCTTTGTTGTCTCCTGTGAGGCAGATCCAGGATCGTTCCCATTTCATAGTTGGGGAACTGAAGCTCCCTGTGGTTAACTAACCCGCTATGAGTTACCTGTCAGGATGAGCGAGCCTCCTTGGCTAACCCCAGCTCCTTGTCCACCCAGTGAAATTCCCATCCAGGAGGCTAGAGCCACTGAGGCACTGGCACACAGTGGCACACCGCGGCACGGCTGGCATCAATATTGACATGCTGCTCAATGCTGCACCAACCACAAGAGGCTCACACCTGAATATGGTTTAATTAACACAAGTTGCAGTGCTATTAAGAAAAGCCACCAAGGCAGAAGAACAAGCACCAGTCAAATGAGGCACAGCCATTTCTCTAGTGGAATGACCTCTTGGGCCCCAAGGTCAGTGCAGGAACAGCACAGGACAAGGTTGGGTGGGCCAGGTATGTACCCAGTGCCTGCCCGGGGCATTCTGTGATCAACAGAGGCATCTGGAGTTGATGGCACCTTAGTGAGAAGAACCCAGTTGTCCCCAAGTCAGCCACACAGGCTGCAGGAAAATTAATTTTCACAGTAGAAGGAGAAAACACAGACTCAAGTCCCTGTGCAGATTTTATCTACTGTTTCCAGAGGACTGGGAGAAAACAGGGCATTTTAAAGGCCAACAGGGAAGAAACTCAGAGTGTGTGTTCCCGAGGGTGCCATCGCAGAGCAGCACCAGGACCTCTCTCTGGGACGCAGCAGGCTCTGGGAGCCATCTCCTGCCTCTGTGGGCAGCTATCCAGGGTGGTCCCCAAGAGGCCAGAGCCCATCTGCACCCCACTGTCCTCCTGCAGCTCCACCCTCAGCCTCAGCCTCTCTGTGAAATGGGAAGGTGAGAGAAGCCCCCACTCCATTTCAGGTCTCTGCAGTGCCAGGGGTTCACAGAGAGTCTCTGGGGGAGCTGAGGGGGCTGTGCCCAGAGTGGATCATCTTTCAGCTCAGTCTCTGGGGCTTATTATACATCAGCTCTAGTCTGGGACATATCGCCCACTTCCCTCAGTGCTGGGAGACAGGACACTTCTTAAAAAACTAGGAATTAAGCTTCTATATGAGCCAGCAATTCCACTCTGGGCATCTACCCCCAGGGCCCAAAAGCACTACTTAGAAAAGACACTTGTGCTTATGTGTTCAGCACAGCACTATTCACAATAGCCCAAATCCGCAGTACATTGCACAGTGGAATACTGCCTGGCGCTAAGGAAAAATGAAAGCATGCAATTTGCTGCCACGCAGATGGAGCTGGAGAGTATCCCGCTGAGGGAGGTTAGTACGAGCAGGACAGACATAGGATCACTCTCATCTGTGGGATATGAAGAAACAGAACAGAGGAATAACAAATACTCGAAGGGAACAGAAACCAAACTTGTCTTCAGTAGGAAGCTTCCTGGGGGGTGGGGAGATGGGTGAGGGACACAGGGACAATAGTGGAGGGAAGTATACACATAGGTGGAGGGTATAGGACCTGAGGGAGCATACAGGTGGTGCCCCCACCCCTGAGTCCTGACCAGGTGGGGGTCTACTGCAGCTGGGCAAGGCCCTTTCATATCAGGAAGTCTTTGCTGGATGAAAGATTGCCAAAAGCTGGAACAATAGTACAGCGGGGAGGGTGTTTGCCTTGCATGCAGCTAACCCAGGTTCAATCCTTGGCATTCCATATGGTCCCCTGAGCACCACCAGGAGTAACTCTTGAGTGCATAGCCAGGAGTTCATATATGAAAACCTGCTAATAACAGTTTGTATGCTGCAGAGCCCAAAATTTAAAAACAAACGAAAACAAAAACAAACCTGTTTTTAAAGGCGTGAGAAGCACCTGCAAGCCAAGCTAAGCCAGTGGTGGGCCAGGTGCCTCTGTCCCCACAACCCTGGCTGACATGTCCACAGCACGATGTCTGGCTTGGGCCTGACTCCCCTGGGCTGGCATGAGAGAACCCGGAGGTGCCCCGCTTTCCTAGATGGAGTTATGTTGGGAGTGCAGCTGTCTAACCAGCCCCTGAGGTCCTTGACAAGAATGGAGACTTCCAGGTTTGTGCCAGGACCCCCTGGGGCCAGCACAACCACCCCCACTCCTGCCAATCACGGCCGGTACTGGCCCCATGGCCCCTTGGAGAATGGTGTCCAGAGACCCAGCAGAGAGGGGCCTCTAGGTGGCTACAGAGAGCTCATAAACCTGGGGAACGAACGGAGGGAAGCCCCAGAAGCATCTCTGAAGGTTCACCAGTCACACCTTCCCAGAGGTGAGCCGAATCAACTGGACTCTGGTTTTCTGCAGTGTAAGTGGATCATATGCCGCAGGGCATGCTCAGTCAGCCTCAGAACTGAGTTGTGGAGCAGGAGAGAGCAGAGACGGTTCTGAGGAAGTCAGGGGAGCAGCAGAGCCGAGCGGATCTTGGGGATGAGGCACCAGAGGAAGCCACAAAGCAGATGGGCAAGAGATGGGCAGAGGGGGCTGTGGCCACTGGCAGGGAGACACAGGAAACCGGGCTGATGAGCGCTGATGTCCCACTCCAGGCCCACCCAGAGCATGGCTGGGGTGCAACATCTGCTGTGGCACTGGGAGGGCTGGGCACGCACACAGGTGGGAGATCCGGCCTCTCCATCAGCGGCTGCCCAATGTAAGCATCTCTCTTTCTTTATCAACACGCAGACTTGACACACAAGGATGTGAGCACTTCATCCAAGAATTTTATACATTAGACTCATCCACATATGTATTATATGTATCATCCAACCATATTTTTACATGAACCATACTTTAGGCATTGTGCTTATTTTTTAATCCCTTTTCACTTTGCACCATAAATTATGTATTATGTGCTATGAAAAGGTAAATAATGTACAGCCACACACAGACATGTGTGTGTGTGTGTGTGTGTGTGTGTGTGTGTGTGCATGGTGCTCAGAAAGACCAATGTGTTGGCCAGAATGTTGCCATAGCATTAGAAACACCAGTTTAAACAGAAGAGGGATAAGATTTCTAGTTTCACAGTCCACAGACCCTCACCCCTCCTCCAGAGATCAACATCTTTCCAGGTTCCTTTTCTAACCAGCATTTTGCTTTGATGAGGTCTACTCCTAAACTCACTCTCTCTCTCTCTCTCTCTCTCTCTCTCTCTCTCTCTCTCTCTCTCTCTCTCTCTCCATACATGTATGTGCCTGTGGGTATAGAAACACACACATACCTATGCACTAGGCAAAACTTTCTTTCCACCCATAGGCATCAGATGCTGAGCAGTATAGAGGACCAAAGTTCCAGAGCGTCCTCTAGCCAGAGAGTAAGTGTGTGACACTTAATTTGCCCTGACACGGCAGGGTAAAGCAGAGATCCTGCAGCGGCCTCGTGCCCACCAGTCCCACAGCCAGCATGAGGGCAGTCAGAGTGACAGAAGACATGCTGGGCTAGACAGCACTGCTCTTGCTGAGTTCCTGCTCCATCTCCTATAGGAGCTGCATCCCAGTGGCCCTGTCCTTGGCCACCTACCCGGCCAGCTAAGAAGCATGAGGGAGTCTAAAGGCACACAGAGGGAATGGAGCAATAGCACAGCAGTTATGGCGTTTGCCTTACATGTGGCTGACCCGGGTTCGATTCCCAGCATCCCATATGGTCTCCTGAGCACCGCCAGGAGTAATTCCTGAGTGCATGAGCCAGGAATAACCCCTGTGCATCCATCGCTGGGTGTAAACCAAAAAGCAAAAAAAAAAAAAAGCAAAAGTCAACTCTTCCAAGAAAATACCATTGTTGATTGGCTATTAATTTAAATAAAAACATATAAGTAAGTGACTTAATTTAAGTTTTTAATTTGAATACCGAAGAGTATTTCACTAATATAAACCCAAAATGTGCCGACAACTATTGTAGAAAATGATATTTTTCAATGTTTCATTAAAGTAACAAGGCATAATATCATGTTTTAGGTGTGAGCCATTATCCGTCAACATTAATTTTGCATCAAAATTACAATTCTTTCCCTATCACACAGTTGGCTTACTTCACATGATTCATCCACCCCATACAATGTCTTTGTATTTAAAGACAAGTTCCTTTTACTCAATATTTGTCTCTGAGTGTCCTTGAAAATCTTACTGCCAGTAATACAGAAATTCATATGCCCTTGTCAGCTTACCCATCTAATGACTGAAATACAGCCAGGCAAAATCAATACCACAACTTTGTGAAATATACTACTTAGAAAGGGCTCTTTTCATAGAAAGGTTAAATAAGCTTAAATTACAAATAACTGAAATATATTCTAAGGGAAGATGGATAAATACTTGATACTATGAGATCTCAGGAATTTACTTCAGTGATTCTAAATCAAATCATACTTTTTTTCACCTGATATCTGGGAAAAGTGCTCCCATCAAAACATAGATATCCTTTTGGCAGAATGGTTATAGGAACTGATGGATTTCTGAACATTTAGGGAAATGTTAAACCTAAAACAGCTAACAGGTTGGGATTTAAGTGTTTTACACTGGGTTGGGTATTTGCCTTGCACACAGTCAACTAATGTTCAGTCCCAAGCACACCATCTTGTTCTCTGAGCCTTCGAGGAGTGATCTCTGAACATAGAGCCAGGAGTCAGCCCTGGGAACTCGTGGGTGCTGTCCACAGTTTTTAAAGTATATATCATAATAAAAATTTGTAATTCTGTACTTTACTTTAAAAAGCAGGACAAATAATTTTATAATGATCCATTAGTTTAAGAATATCTAAGTACATGTATTCCTAAATTTCCAGTTCATGTCACTCTAAATTCTCTGACAAACTGGGAAGGAAACCGATTCAGTGAAGTTCTATATCATTTCCAAGTTACAGAATTTTAAAAACATAAAGCCAGGCCAAGGAGATAGTTGATACTAAAATCTCTGCTTCCAGAAATAATCTGTAACATTAACCTTAGTCATATTCATGGCATGAGATGTTTTCTAGTCTCTATACAGATGAAATGTTGGTAACCATGCTATATTTTATGATAAAACTGTATCCAGGTCTATTTCTGTTACTTTATGAATCACACCAGGTTTAAATTGTGGTTTTCATTTCTGTCATACCCATTAAACTCTAAACACACCTGGAGAAAGACGACACATCTGCTCTCCTAACCTACTAGATCAGGCATTTGTAAGTGCTCAAAAAGTTACCATTGAAATCACTCTCGATTAATTCACTTGAATTAACAGTTGCCCATTCCACTTTCTGTTCTATATTCTTGTACACTACTACACGAAAAATTGCAAATGTTATAAGTTCTGCCAATTTCCCTAGGTATTCAGAAAAACATTTCAAGAGCAAAGGCATCTGGGATATTTCAGAGGAGATGACAAGGTTTCCAGAGCTGGAGAGTGATGAGAAAAGGCATTCTAAGCAGAGGGTCCAACTTCCTAAGGTGTCTTTTGTCCCTTCTGAGAAAGAGTTAAGCATCTGAGCCTATGAATAACCTGCAGATCATCTTGCTCATAGGCTTACTAGCTTATTATTATTATTATTATTATTATTATTATTATTATTATTATTAGCTTTAAAACTAGAGGAAATTAGCACATATAGGAAGAAGTCAAACAGCTTCCATGCATTAACCTGAGGAGTTGTCTTTTTCGAACCCTGTACTAAAGCCCCCTGGAAACATCACCCCTTCCGTCTCTGAGTACATGAGCCGTCTGAAGCATTTAAACATACTCAGTTTATTTGGGGCATAAGCATTAAATGCACTTTCTTGAAGCTACATAACACACACACTCACACACACAAACACACACAAGTATCTGTGATTTTATTTGCATATTTCTTGCATTTTTTCTTCAAAGCACATTATTTTTCTTTACAAATAATGCAGGAATTTGTGTTGCAGGAGTATTTTACCCCGCTATACCTCACTAAGCATTGCTGTGTTGGTGATTCAAAACCAATTACTTCTCTCTTCCACCAAAGCCTTGGCATTTTCAGCTATGCAGTTCCCTACCTCTCAGCGTGAATGAAGATTATGAAGAGAGGGGAACATATTGTGCATTCATGGAATCATGCGAAGTAGACAATTTCTGCCAAATCTGATATTCTCAATGCTGTTTGTGCATCAACATCAACTGGGGAAGTTTTAAAACCTGTGCTCAGAATTCACCACCAAACCCATCCCGCAAATTAAATCACAATCATGAGAGGAGCTGGCACGGGCGTCAGACATTTGCTAAGCTCTTGGGCCATGTTAACGCGCATCCAATTTTGAAAACTCCTTTCAGCACTACTGTACAGGGGCAGTATGAATAGTGAACAGTGTTTAAAACATGAATTATTATAATCAGGTCTTCAGAATACAATCCCAGCGGCCTCCTGTGGAATTAGACTAATCATTAAACCTCTGTTTACATGCCTCTGAGTTGGGAATAAACTGAAATATGTAAAGGGCTTAGGATATGTGCTAGATTGAATTGTGTCAATCTTATTATTTACACATTGATCACAAATCCATATGAAGATGATACTAGGACTGTTGTTAAAGAAATAGGAACTCATTTGCATGTGAAAGGTTCCTGTAAGGCCCAAATTCTAGCTGGTCCTAGGAGTATAGCCTGGAGTCTTTCAGAATTTCCTGAGTAGCCTCAAAGCACCAGAAGGAAAGATAAAGAAAACAAACAAACAAACAAACAAAAAAAGGATTTCAGGTCTTTTAAGGGGAGTCCTAAGACAAGAACCCTTACATTTTAGCCCTAGAATTAAAGCTACATATTATATTGTGTATTATATAAAATATAACACATAGATTTCCTTGGATCGTATTCAAAGTCTAGAAACTAAGAATGAGTTTGAAGGTATCAGTATTAGGATAACCCTTAGAACCCATGTGAATAGGTTATAAATCCAGGGGTGGCCAGTTGCATTAAGTGGAGTTTGAAGATGAATGTCAGCTAATCTGTGAAGACTAAAATATTGAAAATCCTAAAAGAATTGAAGACAGCACTGGTTTATCTACAGGCCCGGGTTCAAGACTGTGGAGAATCAGAGAAAGCAGTTGTGCAGAGCAGAGCAGGACAGACAAAGAATCAATGTCTTGATGTTTGGCAGGTGCTAGGACACCTACTCGTGCTCCTTCATGGCAGCCTGTGGGTTTGTGGATTGTGGAACTGGAATCGGGCCATACACAGACAGAAGCTGTGCCCTTTGTCCGTCTTTCTGACCTTTCTGTCTAAGGGGTAAAGAAAGGTTTAGATGAGCCTGAGAGTACAGCAGGCAGGATGTTTGCTTTGACAGCAGTAGACCCGATGTGATCCCTGAGAACAGAGCAGGGCTAAGCCTGAATGCCGCTGAAGGTGGTCCCAAAGTAAAAAACAAACAAATAAATAAATAAACAAACAATAAAGATTTTGAACTCTAGAAAACTTTTGGATTAGAGCACCAGACGAACCCTTGAAATAATTCTGAAAACAGTGGCCAAGTGAGTGATCGTTTCTGATGTTTCCTACAGAAAGAGGACATCCTTTGTGTTTTGATGTTTTTGAAAACTTTAAGTAATGTATGTACAGATATTTCTGAATTCTGTTTCAGATCATAATCCACTGAAAGCAATCTCCTTTAACTTATATGTACTATCTGTTGTCAGTTATGCAGTTCCTACTTGTGATAATCTAACTTTAATTTAAATATTTAAAGTTTCAACTCACCAGGTTCACCTAGATGGAGTAAAAGTCAAGCCAGTCTTGTAGATCTGAAGCTAAAGTAAATATAAACAGCTACTCATGTATAGCAGTAGCGAAAGAGCATTTCAAATTGGACTAAACACAATGATGAAGCAATCCTAAAGCCATGATCTTTGGATAACAAAATCTTCTACTGCCCAAATATGTATAGCGAAACATTAGTTCCATAGGATTGATATTGAAAGCAGAATAATGGAGTTTACACGTGAGGAGGCATTTATATACAATTATCTCCTATGACCTTCTCCCAGGGAAAAGGAGATTTCATTTGTTTGTGCATTTTTCACAGTAAACAAAAAAATCTTTCCTTCCTTCTTCCAAAAGGTCCCTCCGGACTAAGGTATTGGGATATGTCTGTAGGATTTTGGGGTTGTGTTATTCAGCTTTTTTCCCACTTATCCACCTCATAGTATGGAATCAAACAGCCAGTTGTGCCCCCCAAACAACAAAATACATGATATTTTAAACCAACATCACCTAAATTGCAAAAACACTTTTGTGGGGGAGGGGAAGTCAGTTGGGTTCTACATTAAATGATTTCTCAGAGATTCTACTGACTTAGTGCACAGATAACCTTTGAATCATGAAAGTCATTTCCATCATCTAAAGTATTCAGTGTGTCTGCGTTTCCTTTCATTTACAATCCAGTAGCAAGAGTATTGCCTTCTGTTGTTTTGAGTGCAAATTTGTGGCATCTTCACTGCCTGGTACATAAAGGCTGAGAGTGTGCAAGTTGTGAGTGAAGTTTCACAAATTATATGACTAGTGATTTCCCCATAGAAAGTCTCAGGAGTGACATTTTCCTGAAAATACTTACAAAGAAATGGACTTCATAAAGGTTAATCCAAAGGAACGTTGGGCCAGAGAGATAGTACAGTAAGTAGGATGCTTGCCTTGCAAGCAGCTGACCTGGATTCGATCCCAGCATCCCAAATGGTCCCTGAGCACTGGCAGATGTGATTTCTGAGCACAGAGCCAGAAGAACTCGGTATTCCCCCACAGCCCTATGTCCTCAACCTCCTTCCCCTCCCCCCCACCAAAAAAAAAAAGAGGAAAGCTGACCAGACAGGAATGTGTTGCTTCTGGAACACAAAGCTATATTATCGATATCAAGCGTATTTAAAATCAAAGGGTAAAAGTGTATGTAATCATGGATTTATGATTGACCAATCTCAGCCATAAATTTTCGAATCACTCTAAATTTCACATGTATTTTCTTCAAACCTGAAAACTCAGCAATGATTTTGACACGTTCTGTGTAGTGAAACTCTGGAATTAATGTGGAAGCAGTACTAAAAGCGGATAGTGGTTGCTGATCTGAAGTCCGGTTTCCTGAGGGAAGGAGTATGAGGCGTCTCCACCCGAGTGAGCACTGTATGGACATGGCGAGTATCTGAGAATGCACTGAGATCCCTCACTGCAGACACAGAGCAAGCCTTAGGGGCGTCTCAGGACACCTGCTCTCTCTTCAGAGACACGCGGGCCATAACTCTGGATTTCCTGTCCAACCAGTGACTGATTGAGTTTCTCATGACCCGTCTGCAGATAATCAGGTCCAAATCTCCAATCCAGATGCTTCTTTGTGCTTCTATCAATTATCTAGAGTGATACTAAAAACTCGAGAAGCTTATTTACACATGACATCTTCACCTCATTCCAAAGGACATTCAGTTATCAATGAATCCATGGACAGTGCATAGTGGTACCCAGGACAGGGTGTAGGCACCAGGCACAGAACAGCATACTGTCCAGAGAGCGCCATTCCATCTTAAATCTTCATGTATTTTGTCAACCCCAAATTCTCCAAAGCACCCTCATATTCTACTTCTTAGAGTCTTCATGATATGGCACTACTAACTGGTCATTGGCAATTAAATGTAATTTCCACCCTTCCTTCACTTCCGGGACAAGACAGATATGCAGGGTATAGACAGATATACTCAAAAGTAGATATGCACTCTTCTTCTTGCTGGTTTCCCAGGCAACTAACCCTCAACTCTTTTCTTATAATTATCTTTATCAATTTGTCAAAATGACCTTGGCGCAGATATAGGCAGGGAGCATGGAATTTCCCTTTTACAGCTTTTTTCTTTACTTAATTTATTTATCAAAGATGATAAAGGCATTAGAGCTATTATGAAAATCCAGTTACAGAAAATCTGTAAGATAATGTAGCAGTAAAAAAAACTCTAGAAATGGAGTATTCGGTAGGAATATAAAATGTGAACAATTAAAAATTTTTCAAGGACTATATATATATATAGATATATATATCTATATATATACACTAAATACCAAGGAAATTGTAGGTTTCTTAGTAAGTACAATGATTAGAGTTAAAATAAACTGTTTCAAGAAGGCATTTTTTTACATTATCTGAGAAAAATCCCTAAAAATATGTTGCTCTTATGTATAGCTAAAGAATGTAAATGACTGGAGACCTCAGTCATTTTCTCTTGCAGTTTCACTCTCTAGCCTGCAGAACACTGTCTAGATAATACTTAGTTGATTGATTAATACTTTATAAATGTGTTAAGAAGCATAAAGCATTTATAATCTATAACACGGG
>JAOXYA010022615.1:0-13382 GCA_028565675.1 Sorex palustris | reverse complement strand
TCATTGTATAATCGAAACCCAAGCACAAAAATTTGTAAATCTACAAGTGTACCTCATGGTGTTCCACTAATAAAAATAAAAATAAATTAAAAAATAAAGTACATGGTTCTGCACCTGGCCTTGGTAGAACTTTGCAGAATGTTGATTCCTACATGAGACCTTTTCAGTCCAAGTAACAAAACACCAGTGATTCTTTTAGCTACAAAACAAACAAACAAAAAAGTTGGATGTGTATTGCGCTAAAGCACATTACAGGGATCCAGGTATAGAGGAGGTTGGGAGCTCAAAGCTATCACTGGGTTTCTGCCTGTATTTCTGTCTCATACTAGTTTCCTCTAGGGCTAAGAAAAGCTGCTAGTCGTCTGAGTCCAACTTTGTTCCGGAAGGACAGACCCCTTTTCCCAGAAACTAGGGGGAGAATGTCAGGCTGATTGACTTGCCCAGTGTAGCCCATGCAGCCACCTCTCAGGCCACCTGTGGCCAGAGGATTGAAGTCACCTGACTAGTGAGCCTGGGGGTATGTTCTCAACCCATCACTGCTTGAAACCACGGCTTTCTGAGTGGGAAAAGCCTGTTTCTTGTATACTCAGAAGAAAGTAAAGAGTATTTCGGCATTTTTTTTTTGCCTAAAATGAGTTTTTAAAGATTTTTATTGATTGAAGCAGAAAAATAAAGCTTCTGTTGGCTGAAAACACAAATATGATGTGCATATGTGTGAATTCCCCAGGCAGCTGGTCTCAGCATTGCACCTGATGAGAGCCAGGGCTTTGCAAGGCCTGGTGAGCAGACCCAGAGCTACAGAAAATCTCTGCCAACAGGAGCCCAGTGGGATGGGGACGCCAGCAGATACAGGATGGTCCATGCTGAACTGTACTGGAGGGCAGCCGGGGCTTGAGAGGGTAGGGGGGCAATGCTGAGCCAGGTCTGCGTCTCTGAATGGACTCCCACAAGAGGCCACAGAGAGGCCCCAGCACCCGTGCTCATTCGGGACACATGGCTGAACAGGACGGCAATGTGGTCAGAGCAGGCTGGCATGTTCCCTGGTGTGAACAGTCCAGTTGCGGTACCCACCAATACATGCACCACTGAGCTCTGAAGGGGGGCTGTCCAGGCATCTCCAACCAGCTCCCCCCACCCCGTGGAACTGAGAGGCTAAGAGCCTTTCTTCCCTAACGCTCCGTTGTGCTGCCTAGTCTGGGGAAGAACGAGGGATGGCTGTGCACTCAGCTCATGGTAACTGGCATTTCCTCTTGGGGAGGGGAGAAAGAGAGACAGAGCCTGAGAGAAATTCAGCCCAGGCACTGACTTTGTCATCACAGCTATCACTTTCAATCACACTCTCGTTTGTCCATGCATGGGGTTTCTCAGTTCTACGTCCAACATGGGACGCATGCACGACTCAGACCCCAGCTCACCTCTGTCACACTGCAGCATCCAACCCAGTCATGGGTGGCAGAGGCCCGAACAGCGCCAGTGTGTAGAGACCCTTCTTGTCCTTGACTTTACGATGCTGCCTTCACAGAGGGCTTTGGCCAGATCCCTGTCTCTCTGGAGCTTAGACCAACTCAAAATCACATCCACCTGGCGTTACAGCTTGTAACAGGCTCTATTGGACTGGAACAGGCACGTAGGTAAGATAGCACAGGTGGGATTGTATTGGTGCTTAGTGCTGGCTGAGTTTTCCGGGCTCCTGCCCTCATCCACTGAGCGCTGTGCAGGTCTCAGCTTTGCGCTTGTACCTGCTGCAGTCTGGGGTGGAATCTATCCACACTTCCACTCCTTCCCTTCTACTTCCAGGGAGCTGTCTGGGGAAGCAGCCGCGTGGTGCCTTCTTAGTATAGACAAAGCTCTGCAACACAGTTCGCTGTTTCTAGGGGTTCAGAGTTTCTTTCACTAGCCCCTCTCCTGCTGTCTGTACTGTAGTGTTTATGATCCCTGCGACCACCACTACCTTTGTAAGATTTTGTGGGATCGTGGTTGGAACAAGTGTTGCCTGGATGTTATTAGCACAGTGTGGATGGTGAGAGCCAAACCACTCCTGCCTAGGGTCAGCACAAGAGGCCAAGGTGTAGCCCATGTGGGATGTGCAGGGAAGGTATTTTTAGTGGAGATGGTCATGATTTAGCTATCGCCAAAGATTGCCTCTTTTTTTTTTTTTTTTTTTTGCAGTTCTTTTAGGCACAAAAGATCTGCAGCTGGCTCCGTGCTGGTGGAGGTGGGGTGGCAGGTGGAATTCTAAGAAGGCCTCAAGATACTCACAGCTTCATACACACACACACACACACACACACACACACACACACACATCTGGTAGGTTTTAAATGTGGGGAGAGAGCATTAAAATAATTATTTTAATTTTTTAATGAAAACAATGAATGTGGGCAGACTGAAGGTGTTAGGATGTCACTGTGTGTGTCAGTGACAGGAGGAGGCAGAGACAACAGTGGCATCAGTGGTAGGAGGGTGCCACAGCACTGTTCCCCAGCTTAGAGAGGGCCTTGAGTGGGCCCGGCCGAAGCAGGACAGCTGTTAGAAGCAGAGGACTTCAACCCTACAACCCCAACCCTACAGGCCAACAACCTGCACTGGCTTAGAACATGAACTCAGAAGGGGACAGAACCAGTCAGGTTGGCCCTGTGCTCGGCAGCCTCACGGCCTCCTGCCTGAGGAGACGCTAAACGGGGACCCCATCCACAAAGAGTGTGAGATGAACAAGTGCCTTTGCTAAGGCTGCTATGGAGAACTGGCACACAGTTCTAGCCATACACAGTCTATGCCTCCCTGAGTGCCTCGCTGAGTCCTGTCTGAATACAGGGTGTACACAGCATGGGGAGAGAGGGATCGGGGAGAGAGGTTAAGGTATCATCCACTAGTTTTAGATTATAATTGGGAATGTGGAATGCTCTTCATTCAACAGACATTTTTATGAGCATCGATTTATATTTATGCACTAGATAGAAATAGGGATTGCATAAGAATCAAAAACGAAAGGAAAAAAATTCTAAGAGAACCCGGGGGATAGAATTAGGGTAGAGAAGGGATCACTACGACAATAATAGCTGGAAATGATCACTCTGAACAAGAACTGAGTGCTGAAAGGAGGTAAAGGGATATGCATGACAACCTTTCAGTACCTGTATTGCAAACCATAATGCCCAAAAAAGAAAGTGAGTGAGGGAGGAAGAGGAGGAGGAGGAGGAGGAGGAGGAGGAGGAGAAGGAAAAGGAGGAGGAGGAGGAAAGAGGGAAGGAGAGAGAAGAGGAGAAGGAAGGGAGGAGGAGGGGAGGAGGACGAGGAGGAGAAAAGTGCCTGCCATTGGGGGTCAGAGTGATAGTAGAATGGGTAGGGCATTTGCCTTGCATGCAGCTGACCTGAGTTCAATCCCACATCCCATAGAGTTCCTGGCCATTGCTAGAAGTAAATCCTGAGTGCAGAGCCAGGAGTAACCCCTGAGCATCAGCAGGTGTGATTCCCCCACCCCCCCCCCCACAAAAAAGAAAAGAAAAGAAAAGAAAAATACCTTCCATAAAGGCAGGTGGCAGGAGAGAGGCAGTATCTGTGGACATTGGTGATGGGAAATGCACACTGGAAGATAAAAATAATAATTAAAAAAAAAGAAACCAGAGGAAATGGTTAATACTGAACTATAAAGCCACTTTAAACCACTCTGCTCACCCCTTAAGCTTATGGTGCATGAGTTTGAGATGATGAATAATAGTGGTTATTGTTATTCACAGCAATAATAACAGCAATAACAACACATTAGCAGCAATAATAACAGCAAATATGGTAACAGTAAGGGCTCAGCTGGTCCAGGCAAGGCACTCCTCACTGATCCTCCTGACCACACCCAGGAGGATGTTAGCATCGGTACTGTTTGCACGGTATGAAGGAGGCCTGAGAAGGTAAATGACTTGCCCAGGGCTCACACAGTAGAATCCCAGTCCCACTCTCAGGCAACATATGTGGACTCTGGCCGATGCCTCCGCTTGCTCAGACAGCCACAGCTCCCTGTGCTTCCTACAGGGGTCCGCCAAAGCCTCATGGGAGCAGCCTCTCCTTCCTATTTCCTGACATGTCTATGTCTCCCCAGATTTCCCCTAGAAAGAAGAGAGATGCGGAGACTTTATAGCTATGGGGAGGGGGAAAAAAGAAACAGAAACCAAGAACAACCATAGCAAAGACCCCACCATCCTAAGCAGCGCTGGGAGGTGGAAAATGACTGCATTTCACAATTGCTGCAAGTGAGAAAAGAAGGAATTCCCAGGAGTGTCCTTGCTGCACCTCCACGAGGCCAGCAGGGTGTGAGTCAGCCTGCAGGGCTGGGGCAGAGAGGGAGGGAGAGGTAACCAGTCCCCTGAGGCTGGTCGAGTCTGGGGCTGGAGAGATAGTCCAGTGGGTAGGGCATTTGCCTTGCATGCAGCTGAGATGGGTTTCAGCCCCAGCATTCCACATGGTCTCCCAAGTACCTAGTACCACCAGGAATGGTTCCTGAGCGCAGAGCCAGGAATGATCCCTGAGTATCACTGGGTGTGACACCAAAATAAAAACAAAACAAAACAAAAAAAAACCCTAAGGCTCATTTAAAATGCAAATGAGGGACCAGAGTAATGGTACAGTGGGTAAGGGGCTTGCCTTGCACGCAGGCAACCTAGGTTTGATTCCCCAGTACCCCATTTGGTCCCCCAAACCCACCAGGATTGATTCATCCCACCAGGATTGATCCTTGAGTGCAGTCATGAGTAAGCCCTGAGCACTATCAGGGGTGGGCTCTTCCCCCAAAGTGCAAAGGAATAATTAACACTGCTTTGCAGACATTCTCATGGAAATGGAGAGAAACAAGCCCCCAAAGAGTTATCTTTGGGCAGCTGGGTGACCCACAGGCAAGAGAGAATCAGAATGATCCAAGGTGTTATACTTTAAATAATAATAATAATAATAAAATAAGGGTCACACCTATTTTAAAGGCATATGTAGGAGGGGGCAAAGGGGTACTAGGGATCAAATTCAGGGCCTCACACCTGTAAGGCATATGCTCCAGCCCTCTGAGCTCATTCTAGATTCCTTAGCACAGACAAGACTCTGTATTTGTGCAATTTGTGCTTGAGAACAGCTGAGAGCACCTGCCTCACACATATAAGGTCACGAGTCCAATAATCCCTAGTGCTACCACATGCTCTGACTGCCACCCTGGCAGGTGTGTGAGCACCAAACCTACGAAAGGTTCCCTCTGTGAGCAACAAGGCTCAGCGTGCAAGCACCAAAGCCCAATGGGCAACCCCTCTGAGCATCAAAGCCTGGTGTGTGAGAACTTCAGTGCTCACCACATGAACGGAAACAAGGAAGGGGGCCCTTGCTTGGTACACAGTAAGCGTGGGCTCCATCCCTGCTCCCCATATGGTCCCCTGAGCCCTGCCAGGAGCAATCCCTGAGCACAGAACCAGGAGTAAGCCCTGAACACTGCTGGGCGTACCCCCCCCCCACACACACACACAAATAAGAGATGAAGGGAAAGTATTTGTATATCAGAGCACAAGCTTAGTAAAGGAAGTTGCTTAAGTGGTAGAAACATACCAGGAGAGATCCCTGAGCACAGAAACAGGAGGAAACTTGAGCATAGCCAGGTGTGCCCCACCCACCCCCCAAAAAAACACACAAAAAAAGGAGCTAGAGCGATAGCACAATGGGTAGGGTGTTTGCCTTGCACGCGGCCAACCTGGGTTCGATTCCCAGCATCCCATATGGTCCCCCAAGCACCACAGGAGTAATTCCTGAGTGCAGAGCCAGGAGTAATCCGTGTGCATCGCCAGGTGTGACACCCGCCCCCACCGCCAAAAAAAAAAGCAAAAAAAAAAATCTAAAGAAGGGAAGTTTTAAAAACAAAGATTCTTCTGCTTATTAGCCACACATGATCTATGCCATTTCCATGTTCACCTCCTCTCCCTGCTCGCCCCCCATTTCTCCCAGTCCAGCCGCCAGCAGGCACCCCTGTGCTTCCTGCAGGGAGAGAGGAGGTGCAGGGGAGGGGCAGGAACCATGGGAGCTGGGCTCCTCCTTTGGGAATGAGGCAGGCCCCAAACCCAAGACAAGGCTGTGGAAGGAAGCGGGGAACAGAGGTCGTTCCCCCCCTGTGCCCGACAGCCACCACTACACCCAGACTACCTGCCTCTCCCCAGAAAGTATCTTTCCAGGCTGGAGGAGGTGACAAACAGTGGGTAGATGTACGATAACATTGGTTTGTGCTTTCCCATCTGCCACAAAGCGTTTAGGTTTTTTGGTACTACCCATCCCAGTGGGCTGGAGCGATAGTACAGCGGGTAGGGCGTTTGCCTTGCACGCAGCCAACATGGCCGAACTGAGTTCAATTCCTCTGCCCCTCTCAAAGAGCCCGGCAAGCTACCGAGAGTATCTTGCCCGCACGGCAAAGCCTGGCAAGCTACCTATGGCGTATTCGATATGCCAAACACAGTAACAAGTCTCACAATGTTACTGGGCCCGCTCAAGCAAATCGAAGAACAATGGGAGGATAGTGACAGTGACCCATCACAGTGCTCCGTTCCTCTGTTTATTGAAATGCAGCTCTAAACATTTTAGGATAACATTGGTATGTCCTGTTTCCCTTGCCACAGGGAGCTTAGATTTGTCACAGTGCTCCTGAGGTACTTCCATTCCACTGTGTTTATCTGTAACCTCTGTGCTCTCTTTTCCAAGCAGTCTATCACCTTTCCACCCTAATCAGACTCTGTTAACTTGTAAGGTCAGATTCCTCAGAAACCTATGATTTTATATTTATGAATGAAATATTGCCTTTATGTCTTTTGAATAGTTTAAAGCAAAGTCCTTTTTTTATAGACACAAGAAGACAGTTAATATTATGCTTTTGTAACTTGGGAGTTAAATGACTCCGAGTCATATTCACTCTGGGACATCTACTTCCTCGATTTAAGACTCAGTTGCCCTTAGTTTCTAGCACTCCAAAAGCAGGGTCCCGACAAGGGACTGAATGGAACCAGGGCAAGCTGTGAGCTACCCTGGCATTGAAATGGGCCAGGCCAAAGTGCCACAATACTCAACTGTAAGTTAAGAGCATGGTCATGGACAAATGCTGTCATAATCCAAAAAGTAATGACGAGATTAGGCTTCTGGGATCTCTGGATTTCTAACCCCCAGCTAGGGTTAGGAAAGACTAATCTGGCCTGAGCACTGTTGTCTGAGATCTATAGTGAGATGGCCCCAGGAGAGCAACCCTGTAAGTTTAATGTATCTCTTACTGTGTCCATACAAAATGATTAATATTATGAATGTTTATGTTTGTTGGACTAAGGAGAGGAGAAACACACTCATAGTTGGAATTTCAGTCTTGGGAGTGTTGTCTTGCTGGGTGAGAATCTGTCCTAGAAGAAGCTTCCCCTGAGGGAAGGACTTTACCTCTGTTGATTGTGATCACACCTATGTGTAAGCCCCAACCCCTCATGCTTTGGGATTTAACTAGACTGTAAGAGTGGGCTGGGGGAGCCAGAAGGAGATTGAAGTAGCATGGGGGAGGAAGAAGCAGAGGGAGAATCAGAAGAGAAATGAGATGGGAATGGAATAAATTGCAACTGACACCAACCAGCCTGGGCCTCGTTCCCTCCTTCATCCTCCCTTTGCCACTGACCTTCCCAGGGTGGGGGAAGCGGCGCAAGACCACCAAACACAAGCGACGAGAGATAGAGGAGCCACGCAATGCCCCCCTCATAATTTATTTAGCAAATACACAGGGAGAGTCAGGGAACAGGTGGAAAGCTGAGGCCTGACTTGGGTTCCTTCCTCGCTGCTGTTGTTTGTGGACCAGGAAGCCCCTGGGCAGCTGGGCTCCTGGGATCTCTGGATTTCTTCCCTAATAATTAGATGACAGTCAAAGAAAGAAAAGCAGAGAGACCTAGGCGGTGACCTGGAGGTTTCTCCACTCACCGACATCTAGAGGCCCCCTTCCCGGCGCCTAGTTAAAACCTCAGGGTGCCTGGGGCCACTGCTGGGTGGAACTGCCTCTGGAGCACAGACTAGACCACAGAAGACATGGACACCTGCTGTCACTAGGTCCCGGGGCCCTGGCATGCTGCAGGGACAGCCCTGCTGCCCCCTCATGCCCAAACTCAGATGAAGTCTTCCCTGGTGGTGGAGCAGAGAGGAAGGAGATTCCCCCACCCTGCAGGGGTTCACATGGTCATTGTCCCTTAGGAAGGGTGATGCCGTGGCTCTGAGCACCAGAGTCCACTCCAAGGATACCTACACAGTCCCCAGCAGGGCCCCCGTGAGCCCCCCAAAACACCCACTGCTCAGGAGAACAAGCAAGAACCACTCTGGTGTAACCCCTCTCTCCTAGCCAGTGGGCTGGAGTCTGGAGTGGAACCTCAAAGGCCTTCCTGGCCACATGGTCCAGGGGAGAAAGGCGGGGAGGGGGCCCAGGGCCCAGGCAGGAGCGGCTGAGGGAGCAGAGAATCACTGGCTCCTGCCCTCAGGGGTGTTTGCCACTGTACCACGGACACTTTTGCTCTCCCCTCCCAAGTTCAGCAGCTCAGGACTCAAAGCACTGGCCCTGCACCCAGGACCTCGGCGCCACCAGACACCTCCTTAACAAAGCTCTCAGCCACACCCCACCCTGCCAAGTCCAGGCTTTACATCTGGAGATCAGGGACTTGGATAAGGGAGTGGACCAGGAAGCCTTTGGGCAGCTGGGTTTCTGGAATCTCTGGATTTCTTCCCTAATGACCAGCTGACAGCAGATAGACCTAGATGGTGACCTGCTCGCCGACATCTAGAGGTGACCGGAAGCAGCGGGACACAGCCCCTGTCACTTCCTCCGCCAAATATCCTGGGCCCCCTCTCTGGTCTTCATCGGCCCTCCTCAGGAGAAATGGACCATTTCCTACTTCCTTCCCGGCAGGGCAGGCGCTCAATAATTGTGTGCCAAACAACAGCAGCGTTGCGCTAGCAGGCTTGGATCAATTAGGGATTATAATTGAAGCTGAATATAATTAATTATATAATTTGGGGCTGTTCAAGTTTAATTCTACAAAAATTGCATCATGAAAGCAGGGCCCCGGGAAGGGTTGCAGGGAGGAGAGGAGAAAGCTTCCCTGAGCAGGAGGCGCATGGCTGAGTGGGGTTCCTGGCCAACACAGAAGATGCCCTGCACCTCCAGGGCATGACCCCAGGTCTCATTTGGACACAGAGTCCAGGACCTGACCCTCGACCCGGGTGTGAGCAGCTGTGGATTCCTCCAGTTAGGGGCATTCTGCTGCTGTACACCTTACATTATCTATCAAGTACTTCTCGCCTCTCCTGGACTCAAAATGTAAAAAGCCAGGGGCTTGAGCCATAGTACAGTGAGCAGGGACTCTGCCTTGCATGCAGCCGACCTGGGTTCAATCCCTGGCATCCCACAGGGTCTCCAAAGCACCACCAGGATTAATTTCTGAGTGGGTATCCAGGAGTAACACCTGAGCACCGCCAGGTGTGACCCAAAAAGCCAAAACTAAATACATAAAAGAATAAAAAGTCTAAAATAAATCTTGTGGGGTGGAGGTGAGGGATGGGCAGAGATGACACGCTGGAAAAATTCTTGCCTTTGACAGGGTTGTGGTGAAAAGGGAACCCTCAATCCACCACAGGTGGAAATGGCATCTAGCTCAGCCTCCATGAAAAGCAACATGGAGATCTTTCAAAAAAGTCAGGAATAGAATTCCAATATAATCCAGAGGCAGCTGGGGGCTGGAGTGATAGCACAGCAGGTAGGGCCTTTACCTTGCATGCAGCTGACCTGGGTTCAATTCCTCTGTCCCTCTCGGAGAGCCTGGCAAGCTATCGAGAGCATCCCACCTACAAGGCAGAGGCTGGCAAGCTCCCCATGGTGTATTTGATGTACCAAAAACAGTAACAACAAGTCTCACAATGAATACATTACTAGTGCCTGCTCTAGCAAATCGATGAACAATGGGAGGACAGTGCTACAGTGCAATGATCCAGAGATGCCACTTCCTGGCATCTATCCCCCAAACACAAAATCATTCATATGAAAGAATATATGCATACCTATGTTCATCACTGCACTTAGTACAACAAACTAAGTGTCCAACTATGAATGAACAGATCAAGAAGTTGTGGTATATATACACAATGGAATACTATGCAGCTCTAAGAGGGAACAAAACCCTGCCATTTCCCACCACATGGATGGAACTAGAGAATATCATCCTGAGTGAAGGCAGTCAGAACGACAGGGATAGATATGAAATGAGCCCTTTCATGTCTGGGATGTAAAGATACACAGCAAGGAAGAGGCAAGGGTCAAAGGCAACATAATAGGAGAACCAATCCACACAGTTGAATTGGTGTGTGGGTGGTTGGTGGGGGGGGGGGAGTTGAACGGGAAAGGCACCAAGGTCCTTGGGAGACAGATGTGGTGCTCTGGTGATAGGTGTGCTATTGGAATTATGAGTTTGAGAAACCATATGTGTAGTATTGTAAACTTAGAAACTTGAACAGTTTTTTAGAAGAAAAGTCTGCCTAACACACTTTTCACTACAATTTTTCAATGCCTCCCCACTGCCCTAAAATGAAACCATAGAAAGTATAATCCACCTAATATATGTACGCATAAACACATAACAGAACATATGTAAGTGTCTGTGTAATTTGTAAAATCCAGTGGAGTCCTTCAGCAGCACTTGCCATTCAAAGGCAGCTGTATGATCCAAGGACCAAACATGATATCCTGTCAGTATCTGTATTACAAACCATAATGACCAAAAGGAGAGAGGGGGAGGGAGGCTGGGGGAGAGAGAGAGAGAGAGAGAGAGAGAGAGAGAGAGAGAGAAGAAAAGTGATGCCACTTGGGGGAAGGGGTGGTGGCAGGAAGAATAGTGAGGATATTGGTGATGGGAGATGTGGACTGATGGAAGCATGTCTGCTAGTACATGGTATGACTGAAACCCAATCATGAAAGCTTTGTAACTGTATCTCACAGTGATTCAATTAATTAATTAATTAAACAAAGGCAGGTGTAATATTCCCATTGAGTCATGAGCTTTTCCAAACAGATGAACAATATTTTCTAAAATGAAAAAGCATCTTTCAACTTCACAGTCATTGCATTCCTGGAAAGTTCAACAAGGATGCAAATCATGCAAGACTATCTCCACTTTACATTGAAATGAATTAGGCTATAGATAGCTGGGGAGTTTTTCCTCACTCAGGACCCCTGGAGTATGCAATTAGCTCAGCCTGAACCATAGTGCCATTTCCAGGTCCAGATTCAGTTTGTTACAGAGTCTCACCACATAAACATCCTTAAAATAACTGGAAATCACATAGGCCACAGGAAGGTCCTATCACACAAATCCTGTTTTCCCCAGGAAGGTATCTCCCCAGCATCCTTGACAGCTTTCACTCAGAGAGGTGGTGATACACGTCACTACCCTGACCCAGATTACCATGTTCCCAGGAAGTGCTTAGTATTAACAAGGGGTGCAGGTACTAACACCCTCCACTGAGATCCTCTGACATAACCAATCTCCTTAATTTGTGGGCAGGGAGAAAGCTCAGCCCTGAGAAAGGAGTCCCAGCCCTTGCTCAGAATTCCTTTGGGCCCCAAAGTTCAGGCTCACACTACATTTCCTCATCTGAGAGGATTGAACTCCCTGGTTATAAAACATGGCCACAAGCTCAGAAATGGCATCACGATGACTTAATCTGCTCAGTGAGCCCTGAATGTCTCATCCATGCCACCAGACAACTAGAAATGTCAGATCTTGGAGGAGAAGTTAATGTGTCCAGCCTCTAACTTCATTTGCAAAGCCTTAGAACTTCCTTCAGTCAACAAATATTCCAATTTGAGAGGGAAAAAAAAAGGCTATGGAGCATGACATATCAACATGGCTCAATCAGCAGCTACTTAGCATTGTTTAAAACAATTCTGGGGTCACACCCGAGCTCCAGCAGAAAGGACACAGTCATCCCCTAGTAGAGTTTGCACTGAACGCAGGTAGGAATGGACAGCATAATGACAGCTATTTGCCCTCTCTGGCTTAGTGTCTCAGACAAATCCACTCTACCTCTCTAAATCAAAAGCTCACTCGTTTTGCCAATGACAGTCTATTTGGTCTATTTCATTCCTCTGATTTCTTTGCTTAAAATTTGAGGCAAATGTCTCCTTCCAGGTGGGTGACACAATTCAATAGTGAGATAAATTGCTTTGCCAGAATGGTAGTGTTCAGACTCTCACTCACTCCCTCAGGACAAGGGCTGAGCCCATTAGATATGATCATTGGCAAGCCTACTGTGCTAAGAATCACCCTTTCTTGTTCTTCGTAATTTACAGAATAATATGCATCATACCAAGCTCAACATTTATTCTGACCACTTTCCATCTGAAATTGATGTGCCCTAAGTTAAGGGAGCAAAATGATACAGTGCAGAACAATTGATTATAATTAGTGCCTTGAATAGTTCTTGCTAGGACAGCTATATTTGGAGAAAAGTGTCTTTAGACAAAATCACAAAATATTGGTTATCTTTAAAGTTAATGAAAGCAGGTAACCTACAGAAAGACATCCTTAAGAATACAAATAATCATTCAAAAATGGTCACTTGAGAGTTTTCAGAAGGGATGGAGAGATAACTCAACACACTAAGCACCTGCTTTGCATGCTGGAGGTCTGGGTTTAATCCCCAGAGACCCCAAGCACTGTGGGGATGACCTCGAAAGCACAGATCTGGGAAGAATTCCTGTGGACTACCAGGCATGACTCAAAATAAAATAAACCTCCAAGAGCAAAATAAAAACATTTTAGAATTTAAAAATGGGTCAAATACTACTGCATTGATTGATTCTTTAAAATCTTTTTTTTTTACTTTTTGGGTCACACCTGATGATGCACAGCGTTTACTCCTGGCTCTGCACTCAGGAATTACTCCTAGCAGTGTTCAGGGGACCATTTGGGATGCTGTGGATTAACCTGGGTCAGCCTTGTGCAAGGTAAATGCCCTACCCGCTGTATTATTGCTCCAGCCCAGTTCTTTAAAATCTTAACACTGACAAGCAATACCAGAAGCAATAAGAAGACAAAGGTATCTGAAAACATTCGCCCTCGAGAAAAACTGGTCTTTGGGTAAACTGATGTGATATAAGGCAAGCTAGCTGTGGGTACCTCGAACAAATGCCCATTCTTTGATGGGACAAGAATAGAGGCAAAGAGACAAGGTGAGAGGACCAGCCATAAACCAGGACTGAGGGCCGGAACAAAAGACAATCCAAGGAGGACAATTCTCAAAAAATTAGAAATTGAGCTCCCATTTGACCCAGCAATGCCACTCCTGGGAATATATCCCAGAGAGGCAAA
>JAOXYA010022568.1:0-13384 GCA_028565675.1 Sorex palustris | reverse complement strand
GAACATTATTATTTGAATACAAATAGTGATTTGCGATACTGTGAGGTTATCATGTTTGTTCCTCTACCTCCTTTCAGCATGCAGTTCTTACTCAGAGTGATCATTTCCAACTACCTTTGTCACAGCAGTCCCTTTTCTATCCCAGCGGCCTTCTCCCCCAGCACCCGAGGCTGGCTTCCAACCATGGACCAATCCTCCTGACCTTTGTCTCTGCTATCCTTGGGTCTCATATTGTGTTTTCTTATATCCCGCAAACGAGTGCAGTCATTCTATATCTGTCCTCTCCTTCTGACCCATTTCACTCAGCATGATACTCTCCCTGTCCATCCTGAACGTGCCTGATCTTGCCTTTATTGCATTTGGATGTTCTTACTGTCTTTAATGTCTCTGCCGACTTCGTCGGGAATTCCCATGATAAGCGCCACCGTGTCAGGTGTATGCGCGACTGAATTGAATCAGTGGCTGTGCAGGGAGGTCAGTCACTGCTGCTCAGGGGACTCTGAAGCTCGGACAGTTCCCACATGTTGGTCTCCTTTTGTGCTTGTTTGTCTCATTCTCTGTGAGCAACCGCCACTGCACAGAGGTTGAAGGGGTCCATCCAAGTGGTGTGTGACACATCCACATTCTAACTCTCCCCTGAGGAAATGTCTCAGAGCTGGCCCTGGGTATCTGTCTTTTCTCCTGTTGTTCTGGAGAAGGGGACCTGGTACATTTCCTTTGAATGGCTTTTCAGGAAGGGGAAATGAGGACTTATGCCCCAGCCTCTGGCATCTGGATAGAACCATACAGACCCACATTTGTTTCATGTTCCCGTTTGCATCTATGCATCAGCATTTGTTCCTATGTTGACTGTTCTGAAGAAATGAAGAGTTTCTATTTATGTCCTGCGCAGAGTTTTATGGCATCACCTTGTGTTGTTCTTCACAGATGTCCGTGGTCCCTGATCTCACCAATGCTCATGGAGGCTCCCCATTGTTGGCTGAGTTATGATGCTGTGTCCCATCACCGCTGTTACAGTTCAGAGCACTGTCCTGTTTCAGGGAGGTGTTGAATATTAGCACTGTATCACTGTCCTCCTGTTGTTCATCGATTTGCTTGAGCAGGCACCAATAACATCTCCATTGTTGAGACTTGTTGTTACTGTTTTTAGCATATCAAATACACCACGGGTAGCTTGCCAGGCTCTGCCATGTGGGCGGGATTTTCTCGGTAGCTTGCCGGGCTCTCCAAGAGGGAGGAAGGAATTGAACCCGGGTCGGCCACGTACAAGACAAATGCCCTACCCGCTTAACCAATGAATTGCCCCTTTGCCTCCTGTAGAGAAACTTGCAGTGCTCTGGTTGAGCACCCTTAGTCCCCTGAGTTTATCTTTAAACTTTCCTTTGTGCTTTACCTCTCATTGCTACATTCCCCAAGTCAGTCTTGGTTACTTAGAAGTCAAACCTTCTGGTAATTCTGGACTTTGTATTTGAAGTGATTTACTTGCTTTTTTATTTCCCCTATAGCCTTTTGATATTTTACTCTGAGAAATGTTCTTTGCGTAAACAAAGAAAGATGGCCAGTGCTGTGCCCCTAACATTTGGGTGCTGATTGACTCTGAAATGCATCTACTTTTGGACATCCGTCATAATCACTTGACTCAGGCTTTGGTTGCCATAGTTCCTAACACTGCACAAAGGGAGGTTCCGCTGTGGGACTGGGATGGACCTCAGGAGAGCCACAAAACTATCCTGGCATCAAAATGGGACAGTTTAGAAAGCATAAAAGCACGGTCTTGATGAAAGCCGTGATGACTAAAGAGACAGGTTCCTCATGGGAAAGGACAAGCTGGACCAGCCTGAGGAGTTAGTCTGAGATTAATGGTAAAAGACTTGCTTGCCTTCACAGCCAAGAGAACTGAGTTTTGGATCTTTATCTCTTACTGTGTTTATCCGAACAACAGCAAGTATTAATAAGAAGTAAACTTAATTGTTCAGTATGTACAACTAAGGGAAAGAGAAAGGCAATACATATGCCCCTGGGAGACAGAGCGTCTCTCTGAGTTAATCCCCTCAAGAGAATTGCCTCTGCTGAAACACTTGACCTCTGTGAATGAAAAATCACACCTACCTGCAGTCCTGTACCTCAACATCCTCAGGTGTGCTATAAGTTGCAAAGAGCTCCACATTCAGTGGACCATTTGGACCGTCATTCTACGCTCCCCCGTCTCTTTGTTCCTCTGCTGGGGAGGCCTGAGGAGGTGGCTCTCGGCCACTGGACACACACACATCACACACCCACATTTTGAACTCACAGAGAGACATCACCACTGTCACGGTCCAGGGACAGGGATGGTCCTATTATAGTTCAGAGCATTAGCAAGTCTCCGGAAGTGTCAATGCCGGTGGTACCTCTGCTCAACCAGCACCGCAACTGAATCCTGAGTCTCTGGCATGTTCCAGTAGGCCTTGCTGCTGACCTGGCTGCCCTTCACATTGGCCTGACCACCTTTCAGGGCCAGAGAAGGCAAACAGGCGCATGTACTCCCAGGCAATAAACAGCCATGGAAAACCGGCTCATCTTTATTCATGTCATCCAAGGCTCTTATCATCCTTGGAGGAAATAAAATTCATGTGAAAAAATGTCCTAGGCAAATAAAGACTGATATATCAGGAAACCAGTAGTGATGGAATGGATCCCCAAGGAGTAAATAACAAGAGAAAAGGAGATCTTGTCTCGTCGTGTGTATCTGAAGGCTGAAGTCCTGTCTGTGACTGTTTGGGGGCGCTTCACTGGCAGTCTGCTGGTTTGGGCCACACAGCAGATGTGCCACTTTCACATACCCATAGCCCCTCAGTGCACACCCACACCCCTCTCCCCTAGGGTGCTTTGCAAGCACCATGACAGAGCTCGCTTGATGTGCTCCCAAGACGCAAATTTCTAGAAAGGAATTAATCAAAGTGAAGAAAGCAGATGTCAAGAGAGTGCCGTGAGGGCATGTGGCCTGCATGTGGCTGACCGTGAGCTCCATCCTCAGCATCGTGTGGTCCCGAGCATGAGCAGCTGTGGCCACGGAGGCTGCGGAGCACTGCTTGGGTGGCCTGGTGAGTACCCTGGGCTCTGAGCACCACCGCAACCTCCAGCCCTTGTGCTGAGCGGCCAGCCAGCTGGCCAGGAATCACCAAGAGGGACCACAAGTCTTCTGAACACCACTCAAAAGACCCCTGCTGCCCCCAAGAAATGAAGCATGATTGTCAATTCTGTTTCTAGGGGTTCTAGGGACCCTCAGATTGTCCCTTGGGGCAGGCAGGCAGACAGGGAGAGGCCCCACCCCACCTGTGGCAAGGAGGTCTTGGGGACGGAATCAAACCAAGAGTGGGGACTGGAAGAACTTCCTCTTCCACCAGTCCTAAGCTAGCAGCATCACTAAGAGCATCACTTAGCACAATAGCTAAGAGCATCACTGCCAGGATCCACTGGGATGAAGTCCTCATCAGACCTTTACCTGGCGCCAGCACAGACCAGAGAAGTCTGGACACCCCCAGAGAGCAGCTCAGCAGGAACAAAGTCCAGAAAGGGATGTCAAAGAGGACCATCAACCAATCCCAACTCTACCCCTTTGGCCACCTCCCAGAACTGACTCTCAACTGGGTAGAAATCCCAGGTGGGCAGCTCGGGAGAAACCCTATCGAAGTCAACTAGAAAAAGAAAGCATGTGCATGTACAGCCTGTGCCCACATGTTATTGCTTGTGTACACAGTGAACAAGCACACGTTACCCCATGCAGCTGTTGTTCAGGCTTACACTTGTATCTCCCCTCTTGAGATGTATACATGCTGGGACATGTGTGTGCTCTCTTCTCTCTGTGTGTATGTCTCTCTCTCCCCCTTCTTTCTCTTTCTCTCTCTCACCTCTCTCTTTTCTGCCTCCTCTCTCCCTCTCTTTCTCTCTCACCCTTTCTTTTCCCTCTCCTCTATCCCTCTTTCTCTCTTACCCTCTCTTTCCTCTCATCCTCGCTCTTTTCTCCCTCCTCACTCCTTCTCTTTCTCTCACCTCTCTCTTTCCTCTCTCCCTCTCTTTCTCCCTCCTCTCTCTCTTTCTCTCTCACCCCCTCTCTTTTCTCTCTCCTCTATCCATCTCTTTCTATCACCCTTTCTTTCCACTCTTTCTTTTCTCCCTCCTCTCTCCCTCTCTCACCCTCTCTCTTCTCTCCCTCTTTCTCTCTCATCCTCTCTCTCTTTTCTCCTCTCTTTCCCCTCTCTCCTTGCTCCTCTTTCTTTCTCTCTGCCTCTGTCTTTCTCCCTCTCTCTCTGTCTCTGCCTCTTCCCCCCCCACCAGAAGCTCCAAAAAAGACCTGTTTAGCTTCACTGCTCATCTGCTCATGTCCTCCTGACATTCCTTTCTGGGAGGGAAAGAGGAGCACCCGAAAGGCCTGGATACGGCTGAGAAGTCAAGAACCGACTTTCCTTTACTGCCAAGAGGAAGGCTCAGCAGACTCCTGTCAGTTCTAGATTTCCGTGGCCATGTCTGGGATGACAGAGGTGGACGGAGAGAGGCAGTTTGCCTTCCCAAGGCTGCCATCTCTCTCCCCACTTCACATCAGCTGCCAGGGGATTCAGCTGGTGTCACTGGCAATGCCACATGTCAGAAATCCATGTGCATTCCAATTTCTAAATAACAACTGTAAGATGCCCAGAAAATTCTCGGCACACCCTTTGCATACTGACCTCTGCAACAACAACAACAACACACACACACACACAAACAGAAACATCTCTCAGCACACGGGAGCAAGGAACCATTGAGGGTACATCTACCCTTGGCCTCTAAAGCAGCGAATCAGAGCAAATCACTCTTTTCAGGACATGAGTGGCCATCACTCAGAAAGCTGACTTTCCTCTTGGGGCTGGAACACGATCTCCTGCCCCACGGTGTCTTGAACGTCCCTGAGCAAAAGAATCCAGTAAAGCATTAAGGCTCAGCTGGGGCCCCGATTCCTAAGCTGAGCTCCTGCCTTTGTGACAGCAAGGATAGACACTGGAAGGAGCTGGGGGTTCCAAGAGAAACAAGACAGACACCAACAGACAAATGCAGGCTGCGGGCCTGAGAGATATCACAGAAGAAGGAGCTTGCCTTGCCTGCAGTTGACTTGGATTTGATCCCTGCTGCCTCACTGGGTTCCTCCATGCACCACCAGGCAGGATCTCTGAGTGACAGAGTCAGTTCTGTGCATCTGGGTGTGGCTCACCCAAAAACAAACAGGCAAAAAGAAGGGGCACCACATGAGCATGTGTAAATACTATGCCAGGGTGCTTCTGTCTCCATCCCAGTGAGACCAGAGAGGGTGCAGAGGGGAGGACACAGCAGTGAAGCAACAGCTGATGGGAATGGGGGTGGGGGTCAGGTGGGGTGGTGATCTAAAGCCTGAAGAGCAGCAGGGATATAGCAGCGTTCCATCACCCTCTGGGACCTGGGGCCATCTGACTCAGCAGTGGGTGCCCAGGACAGATCTCCCCCCTCTCGTGGCCTCCATCCGAGAGCTGGCAGGGAGACATCTCAGCATGTTGGTTTGCTCATGACATCCCAGTACCACATAGGGTCTCCTGAGCCAGCCAGGAGTAATTTCTGAGCACTGAACCAGGAATAACCGGGTATGGTCCCAAAACAAGAGCAATGTAATAGTGGGGCCTGGGAGATGCCCGGAACAGGAGGGGTTGTGAGCAGGAGGGACCGTAAGAGCATGGCCCGGTGTGACCTTGGAAGACCCCAGATATTGCTGGGCAGGAAAAACAAAGAGTTAGACCCACACCCACAGGCCAAGAATTGCTGGAAGTGCTTCTTTCCTGGGACCCTCTGGGCACTTCAGGGACTTGGGGTGGTGGGAACAGAGACTACGGAACAAAGCCATGTTATAACAGCAACAAAGAAACGGACATTGACATCCTTCCTTACCCAGAAGTGGAGACTGCTGCACCTCATTTATAAGTGGCAGAAAGAGGGTACAGGTAGGCAGGCGCAGAGGGGCAGAGAAACAATGACAGAAAGCAGACAGATGCAGAAGTGGAGAGAATAATAGGCCCACGGATGAATAGATAGAAATGATTGGCAGACATACACAACGGACACAGGTGCAAGCTTGATGAGGCTGCATTTTAATGGCCTGCCCAGAGTGCAGCCAAATCAGTAACACAATCCCCATGATAAAACGGTGCCGTTGGCAGAGATGTCATTTAAAAGGAAAAGAGAAAATCATCCAAGGGGGGAAAAATCAAATATCCCTCATACAGAATCGAAAAGAATGTGCTTCCGTTTTCACAAGGGACATGGACATGATGAGGGGGAAGTCAGAGCAGAGCTTAGGGGAAGAAGGTGAGGCTCAAGGCCCCTTAACACAGAGAGGCTCAGACCCAGGCAAACACCAGTGTCAACTTCCCTCCACCAGGGTTCTGAGGTTCCATCCCAGAGCCCCAGCCCTGACCCTGGCCCACCACTTTACCCTTTAACTTTGGGTGTTCAAGTTCGGGTCACAGGATTTCAGTGTGGCTGACTCTGTGGTTGGGATATTTGGAGCTGCCATTCCTTCACACCCCTGCTGTGCCCACATCCCCTTGACCCTGCCCCCATTGCTTCTCACCTGTCTCTTCTCCCCCTCCCCTCCATTCAGTTTCTTTCCATCTCCTCCTGAGACTCTGAGTCAAACGGTGACCTCCCTCTAGGCCCTGCATTCCTTCATCCTGCCATTGTAAGCAACGTATATAGGGTGGACCGACCCACGTCCATCTTTCTCCTGGCTCGCTTCATCTAATGGCATATGCATTGCAGGGAATGGCACAGTTCGTCCTTCCTTACCAATGAGTGGATTGTGAGGACGTGGTATTTATGCACAATGGAATATTATGCGAACACAACGAGCAAAGTCACTCCCGTTCTCTGCTTCGGGAAGCTCCTCAGAACAACACACTTTCTCTACAGTAAAGTCTATTTATTCGTTACATCTGCCTGACATCATACTGGCTTTTTGTCCCAGGGATGATAACAGTCCCCAGGGGAAACTTGGATGGGCATTTCCAGCCCAGCTCTTTCCCAAAAGAATGGGAAGCAAAACCACAACAGGTGACCGTAGACCCTGATCCAAAGGCTAGCACAACACTCATTCGAACAGGTGGGCCAGAGAGTACAGTGGGTAGGGCATTTCCCTTGCACATGGCCAATCCAGGTTAGATCTCTGGCACCCCATAAGGGTTCACTGAGCACAGAGTCAGGAGTAATCCCTGAGCAGCAAGGTGTGGCAAAAAACCAAAGAGAGAGAGACAGAGACAAGAGAGACAGCGAGAGGGAGAGAGAGGGAGAGACAAAGGGAAAGAGAGGAAGAGAGGGAGGGCGAGGGACAGAAAGGAGAGAGAGACAGAAAGAGAAGTATATTTGCATCTCCGTGTACACAGCAGCAGTATTTGCAGTAGCCAAAAAATCAACCCAAATCCCTAGAGCACTGAATAAAGAAGTTGTGGTCCATACAGTCAATGGAATATTACTCTGCCATTAGAAATAAAAGGTCAGGCAGTGCCTGTTGGGAAAGTATGTATAGAACCTGATATAAGTGTGCACCGTGAAAGAAGTCAGAAGGGAAAGACAGGGGTGAGGCGGTCTTCATGCATGTGGAATAGAGCTAATGAAAGCAAATAAAAGGGCAACAAACACAGTCCTCGATTCCATGACAAAGGGTGGTTCCCAGAGGGAACAGGGAGGTAAGGAGCTTGAAGGGTCTTTCGGGTGCCAGGCTGCACTGCACCTGAGGGGCTGGTAGCAATGGGTCCACAGACACAGCAAGGCATGGACCTCCTCCTGACACTCCCCTAACACCGTAAACCAGCATTCGGCCAGTGAAGAAATAAAATTCTGCATATCCCAACCAGGAAGATCAGAACGGGCAGTGTGCTGTGGGTGCAGAACGGGCAGTGTGCTGTGGGTGAACAGAAATGGGGAACCTAATCGACTTTCTACTCAGGAAATATTTTCTTCATCCCTGCACAAGTCTCACTAGAAAGCTGGGGATTAATTCTCTGAAGCCAGCTTCTGGGGGCCAGACTGTCTTTCTTGCTGCTGTCTTCCTAACAGGGTTGAATTCACTGGGATTTATTTTTTGTAAATAAATATTGAATTGATTCATTTAGTAAATGTGAATAAACATCGTTCCATAGCATTTGAGAGAAAGAATAAACATCTTATCTCACATGCTAGCTACACAATGGCCAAAGTAGCAGTGTAGCACTGTCCTCCTGGTTGTTCATTGATCTGCTCGAGTGGGCACCAGTAATATCTCACAACAAATTGTGAGACTTGTTGTTACTGTTTTTGGCATATCAAATACATCGCAGGTAGCTTTGCCAGGCTTTGCCGTGTGGGCAAGATACTCTCGGTAGCTTGCCGGGCTCTCCAAGAGGGGTGGAGGAATTGAACCCGGCTCAGCTGCTTGCAAGGCAAATGCCCTACCCGCTGCACTATTGCTCCAACCCGGCCAAAGTATAACCTTATTCTACTTTTCATTTTTCCCTTCTCGGTATTGTTGGTGACGGCTTGGTCAGGCCTCCTCCCCGTAGTGCTAGACCCAGGATCTGAAGAGTAAGCAGGTGAATCTGCGATGTTCACAAATTGCTTACAATCAGGAGCACTGTTTCGATATCCAAATGCATGAATAAGCTCCCACTCACAGATTAGTTGTTCTTCCGTCAATAAGTAACTGCCGATATTGCATGGCTAGATGCCTTCTCAGGAAACCAGCCACCACTGCCTTTCAGCTACTAGTAAAAATATCGAGCCTGTCATGCAAATTTACAGACATCTGCATACAAAATGCTAGGGTCCACTGAAATAGACCTCAACAGAATGAATCTGGAAAGACCCCAGCAGGGCATGAACCCAAAATTCCACATGACGGGCTTTGTAGGTCACTCCAAGCAACTCTCCAAGGTTCAGCGTGACGCTGTGATGCCCCTGAAGGGTCGGAGAGTTGCTGTAGAGAGGAGGGGAGCCACCCACAGGCCTACCCTTGGCCGCTGCCCTGTCGCGCTAAGCATCTTCAGTGCACAGGGACGGAAGAAGCTCTGCAGAACGCGTCTGTGAGAGGCTAACAAGGCAGCAACCCAGCTGTCAGCAGGGTAGCAACAGGAAACTCCCTCTGAGGTCTGTGCCTGTTTCTCTTGGTACCCTTGCACACACACAGATACACACAACACACACACACAAAATAACAGACATACAACACCTAGCAACAGACACACACAACACAATGTAGCACTGTCCTGTAGCACTGTCCTCCCATTGTTCATCGATTTGATTGAGTGGGCCCAGTAATTTCTTCATCATGAGACTTGTTGTTACTGTGTTTTGGCATATTGAATACATCACGGGTAGCTTGCCAGGCTTTGCCGTGCAGGTGAGATACTCTCAGTAGCTTGCTGGGTTCTCCGAGAGGGGTGGAGGAATCGAACCCGGCTCAGCTGAGCCGGCTGCAAGCAAGGCAAATGCCCTACCTCTGTGCTATCACTCCAGCCTACACAACTGGCTGCAAGCAAGACAAATGCCCTACCTCTGTGCTATCACTCCAGCCCACACAACACAATAACACAGATATACAATACATAACACAGACATACACAACATAAGAACACATACAACACAGACATATACAACACATAACAACACAGACGCAAAAATAACAAAATACACACAACACATAACAGGAAACAACACATAAACAGACACAAAACCTATAACAGACACACATAACAACAGAGACAACAAATAGCAAACACACAGAACATGTAAGAGCAGAAATAGACACACACAGCACCCAACATCATACACACGACAATAGATACATAACAACCAAGACACACACAACATAACACACAGCACAGACACACACAACTAACCCTACAGTTGTGGGAGAGAGCTTATTGGGGGCTGGGCTGCTCACAGAGATTTGTGGGAGCTTCGTGGGGAAGAGCTCGCTAGTGGGTTGAACATGGATCTTTTTCATGCACAACTCTCATGTGCACCATGCCATGCAGTAGCACCCCCCAGGAGCAACCATTGAGCACTGAGTCAGGGGTGGCTCAGACACCACCGGTGTGGCCCAACAGGAAACAGGGTGTGTTGGGGGGGGTGGAGAGACAGAGAGAAAAGGCCACATGCTGGGCCGCAGAGATAGTGGAGCAAATCAGGCCTTAACTGCAGCAGATCTGGGTTTAGTTCCCAGCACCCCGTAGAGTGCCCCAAATCCCACTGGGAGGGACACTTTAGCAGAGCCAGGAGTAAGCCCTGAGAACCATCAGGATATGCTAAACAGAACCAAAATCTATCTAATGGTAATAATGACAAAACTGAGGCCAAAATTAATGACTTGAAGAAGAAATTACAGGCATGGGTGATGGTGCTCTGGGCTGGAGCCTATGCCTGCTACGCGAAGTCCCAGGACTGGTTCTTGCAGAATTTATTCATGGCACTGCAGAGAGCCCCACCCCCACCCCAAGCACCACCAGACACCGGAAATATTTATCTGATAGGACCAAAGGGAAAATTTCAATGGAATGTGTGTAGAAATTTTTTATTGGCTTATTTTCTGGTTTGAGGGGTCTCACCCAGAATTGCTTGTGAATTGCTCCCATCTCAGTGCCCAAGGGACCACACAGTGTCCAACCCAGAGTCCCAACATGCATGTGCTCCAGCCCTTGGAGCAACCTCCCTAGTCCTAGGAATAAATGGCAATAAATATCTACTAGAAATATAATTTTGATTTTAATTAAATATAAAAGTATTTAAAATTTAATATTTAATAAAAGACTTTAAATTCATAGTTTTTAATGTTTTCACTTAAAAATTCACATGTAGCCATGGATTGAGTCAAGCTGTGAGGGGAGAAATGTGAGACTCCAAATTAGCTGGAAATGAAGTCAGCTGAGGTTCCCTCCTGGAGACTCAGCACTAAGCTGCACATTTTCAATGCCATAATTGATCATTCTGAAAATTCCGATGGATAATCCTGGAGTTGAACCACACATGGTGCTCAGCGTGTTTTCTGGCTGGTGTTTAGACTTGAATTGGATTTTATGTAGCTTTGCAAAGCATGAAGAGCAAAATGACTTCCTTCAGTTGCAAAGAAGGACACCAATGGCTCGTGGAGAAAGTAGTGCTGGGCCTCATTGTTTGGCACCAAGGATGCCAGAGATGTTGGAATGGGATCACACAACAGAGATCACATGAGACATGGTTAGCATGCAGTGCTGATGGGGAAGCAACATTGGTGTGGCCAGCTAAATCCAAAGAAAAGACCCCTAGCTCCATTTCCCATCTGTCTCTGTATTCACTCTGGCCACTTATGTTTGCCTGTACAAGATCCCTTCCCTGTGTTGATGTTTGAATAGAGAATCAGTCTGGTTGATTAAAGTTCAGTCAGAGCTCTGAAAGCATTTTTGTTGACTGTGATTATAGTTCTCTTATTAATTTTTGAACCCTAGGGGATACTCCTAGAAGTACTCAACAGGGCAAATACCCAACAGTGCTGTTGAGGCTCCAGGAAGTCTCCTCAAAGAGTCGGTGGCCATGGGGAACTGGGGCTACCAGGCTGGGCTCTGCACGACCTACACATCCTTCTACTGAGCTACCTCCCTGGTCCCTTCTCTATTCATTTCTGCTTATGAAACAGAGAAAGATTATCCTTCCTAACTACACTTGAAGCATGTGTGTGTTTGCTACAAGTATTCCCAACTGTTCTCAGTTAGGGGGTGGGGGGGCATTGCCTTCTCAGAGGGGAGCTGGCCAACCTGCCAGGCCTCGAGGCATTCGAACTGCAGACCCCCTGGCCAACCCTCTTCTCTACAAAATGCCCAATGCTCCTAGTGAGAAGTGGGGACAAAGCTTCGGTAGGTGCCTGTCAGTCAGCCGGGATGGTCTGGATGCTTTTATTTTCCCCCTTGACCAATTCTGGCAGCGGGTTCCCAGTGCAAAGGACAAGGACATGGGAGCGAGAAAACACCTCAGGGCCATAGCATCTGCTGAGACACCACGTGATCCCACGTCCACCCACAGAGGAAAGCAGCTCCAGAGCTTGCACTCTCCATAGCTGAAGAGCTCACCGGGAATTCCCTGCCGTGCCTCCAGCCACTGCCGTTTCCTTCTCCCACTCTGTGATCAGGAAACCGTGTTCGTGGCTGAGCGCTGGGGGAGCCTGACTCCCGTTGGAACTAAGTCCGTGGATCCCAGACTTGGGGCTGCATCTCTGCCCTCCTGGAAGTTTGCATTCGTGAGCAAGTCTCAACCTGCGTGAGCACTTAGGCAGAGAGCAGGCTCGGGGTGGGGGTCATAACGCTGCGATGCCAGTTCACCGGTCCCGGTATCACACAGAATAGCAGTGTGTGACAACCTTGGAATCCTTCCGGTTTGGAGAGAGGAGTGCTGAAGGCAGGAGCTCCTCTGCCTGGTTGACCAGCCCCCACTTACAGCTTCCTCCACCTCGTCCTCCTGTCCCATGCCGATGTGGATTCAGAACCACTCTTTGAACATCCAGGGAATGTCACACCCCGTCCCCCAGTGCTCCCAGGTGGGCCAGGTCACTTTCGCGCCAGTAGAGCTTGGGCACGGGTGTCCAAGTTCATGATTTTGAATTTGGCCTCACTTCCAAATTAATCCCAGCATGAATCCAGATGCATAAGCGCGCCCCTGGAAGCTTCACAACCTCAGTTCCTGGAGGCCCTACCTGAGTATCTGCCCTGGGAAACTTGGGAGCTCTGAACTCAAACCCACACTCCATGTACCCAACCCCAAAGATCAAATGCCCTTGCACCCCGGCTCTGGGGAAGGCCCACCTTTTGCACAGGTGCTGGTTTGATGGCACGGTGTCTTTCCCACCTTGCTCCGTTACTCCCCTCCCTATTATTATTTAATAGTGAGATCACGAATCTAGAGAGCCTATGACGGGTCAGGGAGGCAGCTCAAAGATGCGGGGCTGGTCACCTCGTATGTGTGAGACCCACACGAGATTCCTGCACTGCACACACCAACCAGAAGGAATGTCAGTGACTTTGGCACCAGAGGATCCCAAGTGGCCGCAGCTGAGGGTCTGCTGGATCTAGCATGACCAGCCACTGGGCACCATGTCACTAGGACAAGTGGTGAGTGATTAGGGCCACAGTGCCTGGCTAGGTATTGCCAGCAGTCACCCAGGGTCCTGAACATCCGGGTTGTCTTGGACATGTCTACGTACACATACACATCACTTAATCACTTAATCACTTAACTTCCCGTTAGTCGTTGATTTGCTCGAGCGGGCACCAGTAATGTCTCCATTTGTCCCTGTCCCGTGCTAGTGTAGCCCAATGGCATCTGTTCGCTCTGGGAACATGAAGAG
>JAOXYA010022527.1:0-13386 GCA_028565675.1 Sorex palustris | reverse complement strand
TGATCAAATACCCATCCCTCCACCAGTGCCCATTTCCCACCACCACGGATCCCAGTATCCCTCCCACCCCCCATCCTTCCCATCCCACCTTGCCTCAGTGGCAGGGCATTTCCCTCTGTTCTCTCTTTCTTCTTTTGGGTGTTTCACAGGAATATTTTGTGGAAGCAAATCTAAAATTTTATAAGAACTTATATTCAACATTTTGAGCATCTAATGTATTTGACTTCTTTGATATTTGTCACATAATTTAAGTTGCATGTCAGCTTTTTGAGTTCTAACCTTTTTCAGAAAAGGTAATTAAGTCTTTAAAAATTGAGGAACTGGAGTGATAAGTGCAGCAGGGCAGGCACTTGCCTAGCATGTAGCTGACCAGGTCCGGTCCCTGGCACCAGCACTGCATACAGTCCTGAGAGTCCAGCCAGGAGTGCCGCTTGGCACAGTGGCTCAAAAACAAACAGAATTATCTTGCTCAAGACCAAACAGCTAGTACATAACTGAGTCCTAAGGTCTTTGCTTGTTTTGCTAAAACACAAGATGCCTTGAAATTAACTTTTTGTTTTGCTTGTTGGGCCTCGCTCGGTCCTTACTTTTGGCTCTGTGCTCACTCCTGGTGGGAATCTGAGGACCATATGTGGCCAGGGATTGAACCTGTTTGACTACATGCAAGGCACATGCCTTATTTGCTGTACTACCAATCCAGCCACTCAGTACGAATTTTAATCATGTACTTAGTGTGATGAGTATAGTATGAAGGACAGATAATGTAGATCTTAGAACTTATAATGCCGCAAAGAGTTGTCCCAAAGAGTTGGTAACCTATCAGCTAGGTGGAATACACACACACACACACACACACACACGCACGCACACACACACACCCATTTTCCTACAGCACCTAAGAAAATATTTTGTCTAGTAAGTAGCTATTATGGTAGAAATGGATAAAGTAGATTTTTGGGTAGGGTAAGATGGGGAGGGAAACAGGGTTTGAGGTGAGAGGACTCAGATGCTGAGGAATGCATTTTTCCAGAGCGTCACAGCATGCAGGGATGAATAGCATCATATGTTGGGAGGGATTTCTGTAATCATCCTTTTGTTTTCACTTACTGCTGCTGGAATTTGAGCCCAGACCTGACACATGCAGGGCGCGCTCTTGACCACTGAACCACATCTCTAGCCTTTGCAGTCATCTTACTCAGCTCTGGAGCATTGTTCTGGTTATCTGACTTCTCAGAATCGCCATTCTACTTATAGTGGATTCCTTTTTTAGACAGACTTAACATTTTCAACAGAAATTTGATTCCTTATAGTTCTCTTATTAACGCTAATGAGATTACATATTACCTCTGCTTTAATTCTCGTCACAATGTGTGCCTTTCTCAAAAATTTCTCTCTAGGCCAGTTATTAACTCTTCGCTACTACCATATATCTTGCTTGCCAAGAATTTCCTCTTGCCATCAGTAAGACCTTGAGCTAATAGCTCAAGGAGAAGGTTGACCTAAATGATGGTTTGAGGTTCCTTGGGATGATAAATGAATTTGCAATCTTTTTGGACTCATCTGGGATACTTCACAACTCGATTCTTGGCATTTACACATTTAAATGTATTTAGTGGTTTGTGTGTGTGTGTGTGTGTGTGTGTGTGTGTGTGTGGACGCACACTCAGTGGTGCTCAGGATGCCCAGAGTTTAGTCCTGTTTCTGTGCTCAGGGATCATTCTTGCATTCTTGGTGGTGTTCTGGGGATTATCTGTGCTGCCAAGAGTTGAACTGAGGTCAGCACACATACAAGGGAAGAGCCTTAACCTATGTACTGTCTCTCTAGCCCTTAATTTGTGGTTTTAACATTTATTTCAAGGACTCCAGCAGTCCAGGAATAATGTGGATGCTTCATAGATTTCAATATCCCAGTGCAGGAGCCATGCTAATCTTTTCAGTGTTGTTCCTGTTAGTGTATTTGCTGCTGAAGCAAGCACGGGGGCAGTCTTTCACGTGCTAGTTTTGAATACTTAGTCATGTTGTTTCAGCAACTTTGATTGTTCCCGTTCTTCAGTGTTCTTGTTTATCTCTCTCACACACACCTGACTGGTCTGCACAGGGGTTGCACATTAGATTACAGTGCTTGCACATTTGGTTGAGGTTTCGCATCTTTAGTTATGGTTCTTGCACGCATGCTTTCTGGGGGTGAACTCAGCTGTGCTCATTCTGGTTCTAGTGTTCACTGGTAGCCTCTTCAGCGATTAAACACTTACTTGACAAGGGACACACTTCTAGACCATTATGATTGCATCTTTTTTAGTTGCAATGCTCATAGGAGATCAGATCTTTTTTGTTTGTGGTACTTGCATAGACCCACTGTGATGTAGCTGGAAGTCGCAGTGTTGGGGATTCATAGACAGCTGAGCTGCAAGGCTAACGTAGCAGAACTCCTGGGATCGTGCTTGGAATAAGTGGCAGAATTGGGAACCGAACTGGAAACCTTATGCTGAGTCACTGAGCTAGTTCTTTTGCCTTTCATATTCCTCTTAGTCTCCAGATAATTCTAAAGGTGACTAAGCTTCCCCTAATTGCAAGGCAATGTATGGTTCCTTTTTAATATTTACAACTACGTTTTAGAAATGGTTTCTTCTTTTTGTGTTCTGATTTATTTTTATTGTCATTGATTTTTATTTGGTAAAAATTGTAGAATTAAATTTGGAGTAGTAGAGTGCTTTATAAAGATTTCAAATCTCCAAAGACTCATTCTTCAATCCCTTGCTTTGTTTTAGAATACTAATGACAAACATGAACATTTGAAAATATGGTATTTTTTTCTTTTTTCTTCTCTCTTTTTGATTTTGTTTTTGGCCCACACCAAGCTTTTGCTCAGGGATCACTCCTGGGTCTGTGCTTAGGGATCACTCCTGGCAGACTTGGGAAACCGTATAGGATATAGGGAATCAAACCTGAGTCAGTCGCATGTAAAGCAAGCGCCCTATCTGCTGGACTATTGCTCCAGCTCCAAATATAAGGCATTTTCTGTATCTGACTATCTTAAAACATTTTGGTAGTATGCTGCAAGCAGGAATATACTTGAAAAACTAACCTCAAGGGCACGATTATGTAATTTTAACAATTAGTTGAAAGGGGCTTAATAATCTTGTTGGCATCACTTCCATTGTTAGTGTTGTAAGGAATCCAGCTTAGGTACTTAAATTCAGTGAGATTGGGTTTAATTTTTAGGTTTAAACTAGAGGAATAATGAAAGCTGTCTTCATAGGTCTTTATTTTCCTTTGGGCATATATGTACAGGTGTGTACACCAGTTGCTGATTTCTGAGACCTGTATGCATGGTGGTAGCTTGGTGGAGAACCAGGTACTCCATTTCTCTGCCTCTGGCTCTGTGCATTGGAGAATCACATATTATGCATGTTGTGAGAAACACCCATAATTCCAATGAGAGTTGGACTAAACCTTTGATATTCTGTCTAACGTTCTGTGACTTTTGATAGGGGTTTACAGTATGAACACTTACATTTAAGTTACTGCAGGAATCTTAGGCTGTGAATGAAGATCTGTTTTAGGAGTGTACTGCAAAATTTTCAGCTTCATTCAACCCTTCTGCTCAAAATTTCTGCTGTTGTCTTTAAAAGATTTGATGGTTCCTGTTTTTCATGCTGTTTACATTTAAGGCCTCTTGTAGGACAATGGGCTGACTGGGAGCAATATGTAAGTCAGCGTTATCACTTACTCTGCTTGAAAATATGAAAGAAAAAAATTCTGCAGGAGAAAACATGGTCTCACACTTAGAATGGATGAATAATATTTTCAAGTGTTTAGTATCACAGGTGACTTAGTACATAGTTTGTTGAATTCTTTCTACCGCATAATAAGTACCATATCATTAGGAATAATCCACTCGTGGGCCTGGAGGATAAACACAATGGCTTAGAGTACCTGCCTTTAAAGCATATGGTTACAAGTTCAAATCCCTTGTGTCCCACATGTACCAACGTGCTCTTCTATTTGGGCTTGGCAGCCATGCTGTGCTGTCTTTGATCCCCTGCACAGTAAGCAGTTTCTGGCCTCGTTGCAGCCAGGTTTTGGTGCTCATCACAAAAGAGGAGGGTGCAGCCCCCAGCCAGCATCTCTACTAGGAGAAGTGTAAGCACCATGGCTAGAAAGGGTAACTCCTAGTGAACACATGTATGAGCACCACAACCATAAGTTGTGTGTTTCAACCAGGAAAATGATCCCCGGTGAGGCCAGCACATGTGCACACCTCAGTGAGTGATATGAAAGAGTGTGTGAGCACAGCAACCTGATGTGTGATCCTCGATGAACAAACCAGGCTTACGTGCAGCCCCTGGTTATCCATCCCAACAGTGAAGTCAAGGGGAGGTGGGGGAGGAAGGGAGTGAAAAAATTAGGACCAGTAATTTATTGTGGTAGAAAGAAAAGGAGAATCTACTCTGCAATAGAAATGGAATCGTTTTTCATCTTTTAAGCTCTAAACTGTACCAACTAAACAAAAGCCTCATCACTGCTCACCTGCTCTTCCCTTTTCTTTATTCTCTTAGGTAAAGGGATGGTTGTCTTGTGAAACTAAGCTAGCCAAAATAAGCTGGCAAGAAGTGTGTACTTCTTCATTATACTTCCCTTGATTTGAGTATTGTGAATGTGAACTCAGCGCCGCAGAGTGCCTGCTTAGGTTTCTCTATTGTGGGGCCAGTTTTCCTCTTTCCTCCTGGTTTATGTAATAGCCTGCTCTTTCTCATTGTTAACAGAGAGGCCCAAGCCCTCCTGCACCAACCTGACTATAAAATGCTAGGAAATCACAAACACTTGAGATGTTTTTAAATGTCTAATCCGTCATTTTTAAGATTTTCATTTTAACAGTGTTTTTCTTTTAAAAGTATAAACAAAATGAATGTCCATAAAAGTGAAAGTAAATCTCAGTTTTGATAAGTAGTTTCCGATCACTTGTTTATAAGGAGTTTAATAGTGGAGTAACGCTGCAGAGGAACCAAGGAACACATCAGTATAACCTCCCCTACGTGGATGCTCTGTGGAAAATGTTTCCTAGAACTGAGTGAAAATAGTCATTTATGAGAACATACACAGCATTAGGAAGCATACTCTTAGTTTCTTAACAAGTCTCAAGTAGTTGTAGAAACACATTTTATTTGTGGGGAGGGTTGGAATCATTCCTGGTGATGATCAGTCTATTCCTGCCTTTGTGTTCAAGGAGTGAGTAACCCCTGGCAGTGCTCGGGGAACCACATGTGGTACCAGGGATTTGAACCATTGGTAGGTAGGATGCAAGGCCAGTTTCTTAACTCTTGTACTGTCTGGCCAGTGCAAATGCATTTTTAAGTAACCCTATCATAGTCATAGTAAAGGACTATAAAGTTTTTCAGCATTGTTTTCTGACTTAAACCCATCAAAGGCTTTCCAACATTTATTTTGTTCCTACATTATAGATTATTAAGGACTCGACTCTGCCTTCTCGGAAAAAAGGGCAGTGTTCGGGTTTTCTACCCCTTGAAACTGTTGCCTACTGTTGGATGCAAAACTGCTGAAGAGAATTGTATGCCCAATTTTGAAGTAGGTTGTAATTGTTTATAAATTAATGCTTTTCTATAATAAGCTCTTTTCCAGATTTTTATATTCTTTGGTGTCTTTATCTTCACAGCATTTGTGATGAGTTATTCTGAACATGAATCAAATTAAGTTTAAGCAGATAAGTACTTGTAAGATTAATATAGTCTTCCTTAGGAATGTTTGCCCAGAGGACCTCCGAGTATAAGATGAACATGCTAAAGTTTCTCTGAATAAAGATGGAATTTAAGCTACTTCTATTGTAAGAAGTTTAGCTGTGTGAAAATAGAATAAAGATCTTATGATCCGATTAGAACTTAGGATAATTTAGGCCATGGTATAAGTTACCTGTCTTAGATCTAGAGACTAGAAGGTATATATCTTTGATTTTTGCTAATAGATGGAAAGCATTAACTTTTGTTATGTTAGAGTACAGAACTCGAATGAGTGTGGCTTTTACATCTTCATTTTTATGAATATTTGTAGCTATAGAGTTTCACTGAATAAAATTAGTTGAATAAAATAAAAATTCCTCTTTGGATATTCATCTGTGTCATATCTGTATTAATTTTACCAAGTAGTTATTTTTTGCTGTTTTAGTAGCACTTACCTAAAATTGGGATCTAAAAAAGAACTAGCTGCTATTAAAATTGGCAAGATGAATCTTACAAAAGGCACTAGCACCGTAGCACTGTCCTCCCGTTGTTCATCGATTTGCTCGAGCGGGCCCAGTAACATTGTGAGACTTGTTACTGTGTTTGGCACATGAAATACGTCACGGGTAGCTTGCCAGGCTTTGCCATGCAGGCGAGGTACTCTCAGTAACTTGCCTGGCTCTCCGAGAGGGGCGGAGGAATCGAACTCGGGTAGTCCATCTTGGCTGTGTGCAAGGCAAACACCCTACCCACTGTGCTATTGCTCCGGCTCAAAAGGCACTAATGTTTAACAAAGAAGGAACTCCTTTGTGCCCCTCCTTTATTACCCACACTTCACTTCTGCTTACCAAGTGTATTTTTCACCCCTTACTCCAAGAAGTTCCCTGTGATTTCAACTAAATATCCTACAGTTCAATTTAATTCGGACACTATTTGGAGATAGTGTCAGATCCCACAGGTTAGGAGCTTAGTCCCACAAGACCACCTGTATCCCTTTGCCTCCCCACCCTCAACCTCAGATGCCACGTTCATCAGCCTCATGTCCAGGTTGCTGCTTCTGCTTCTGAACAATTGCCTATAGATTTGGGGGTGTCTACTACCCACAGTTGATTAACCCACTGATTAATTTGCTAAAGTGGCTCATAAACTCAGGAAAACACTGTATTTTCCGGAGTATAAATATATTATGAAAGGAACAACCAAGTGGTAGAAGTACATAGGGCAAGGCATGTAGGCTGAGAGCTTCCTGGTCCTCTTTGGGGGCCACTCTTCCAAGACCTCCACACATTCACCTACTGGGAAGCAATCTGAACTCCATAGTTCAGGGAATTTTCTGGGAGCTTTATTGCGTAGACAGGATTGATTAAAAAAAAAAAAAGTAAGCCTATTGTGATTGAATGTAATCTCCAATGCCTCTTTTATGCAGAGGGTGGGATAGGACTGGGTAGGGTGGATAGGTCTTACAGTGGTTTTATTCCCAGGCGACCAGACCGCCATCCTTAAGTTACCTAGAGTTTTTTTCCAGAAGTTAACTCACTAACATAAATTCAGGTGTGCTTGGGAGTGGCATGTTTCGGATAATAAGAGACCTATTTATTTCACCTTTATTCTCTGATACTGTTTATGAATCTAAGGACAAAAGACCAAATGTTATGGCAAAAGATATTTCTATTGCTCTTAGAATTTAGAAAATTTTGAGGTTTCTTTTTTGGGGGAGGGGGGTTGGTTGGGGGCCACACCCAGCAGTGCTCTGGGACTACTCTCAGTTCTGTGCTCAGGGGACCATGCAGTGTGGGAGATCAAAAGTGGTTCCGAATCTGCATGCAAAGCATGTGCTCAGCTTACTGAGCTATCTCTTTGACCTGAAATTTTGAGAGCTGTGAATCAAGAACTGTGGACAGTAGATCATCCAGACATTCTTTTTTTATACTTTAAATATTTGTTATCTTTCCTATTTATACTATCTTTGTGTCTCTTTAAAATTTGTGGCTTTAAGTGTATAACAAATGGCTAAAGGCAGCAGAACCGGAAACTGGTCTGCAACACTGAGCTTACATGGTGGAGGGGACAGAAGGGACAGGAATTGGTGGGTTGGTGGGATGCTTTGGTGGATGATGTGGTATTGGGCCATTGCATGCATGAAACTGTATCGTGAACTATTATAAGTCATGGTGCCTTAAGTTTAAAAGTTTTTTTTTAAACTGTGGCCTTGTGTTTTTTCTCTTAGTATTAGTCACTCTTTGAACGTCACAGTTCTGAATTGTCCTAGTATCATTTTTAGAATCTTAGCTAGACATTTGAAAAGCATTCTATCAAAGGAAGGTGAATTGTGACCCTGGATCAACAATAAGCAATAGGAGCACATGAAGTTATGCAAAGACTATTTCAGGACCAGGAAGATAGTGCAGGAGTTGTGTGCTTGCAGAGCATGCTCTGCATGGGAGAGCCCAGGTGCCTTCTCCACTAACCGCATGGAGCACTGTCAGGAGCAACCCCTGAGCGCCACTGGGTATGACCCAAAAAAAAAAAACAGTAACAACAAAAATTATTATTTCCGATATGTATGTATATGTTCTTAGTCTGTGAGTGTATTGTTGAATTCAACTATTTCAGCCCCTTTTCTGCTTTTCACCAGAATTAGGAGCATAAAACATATGACTTGCTAGGAACCCAAGTGATGATACAGCAGGTAAAGTGCTTGCATTGTACACACCGGCATGGGTTTGATTCCTGGCACCCCATGTTCTCCCCTGAGCCCCAGCAGGAGTGATCTCTGAGCACAGAGCTAGGAATAAGCTCTGAGCACAGCCAAACAAAGACTTCTGTTTTGTTTTTGCACCACACCTGGCAGTGTTCAGGGCTTCTAGCTCTACATGCACGAATCATTCCTGGCAAGCTTGGGGGACAATATGTGGTGCTGGGGACCAAACCAGCATCGGCCACATGCAAGGTAAACGCCCTACCCACTGTTCTGTCTTCTTTGCCCAGGAAAAATTTTTCTTATACATAAACCTGATCCAAGTCAACTTTAAAATTACGTTTATCATGTAATATAAAATATTAAATACCACTGCCAGGATTCTAATAATTGGAACTCTATCCTTTTTCTTGCTTTTCTCGGGCATTTCATTTTTAAACTTCTAATGTTTTCTAGAATTTAAACATTTAACAGATAACATGTTTATTTAACTTCCTACAATAAAGATGACTTAGTTCTCTTTTTCTTGCTCACATCTTATTAAAATTATAGTTAAATTTATATTATGTCGATGTAGCTATTTTTACAACTGGCATCATAATATTGACAGGATAGAAAATTTCCCCTTTCTCCTTTGAGTTCCCAGGTTGATCATGCAACAAAATTAACATCAAGATTATTAAAAGAAAAACATTTTAAATGTTTTTCTAGGGAATATATTTAATTCCAGTGTCAGTGAAGAGAAGCAGGGGTATATATCCTGAGCTTAGGAAAGGGAGAGGGGCCCAGGGTTTTAAGGAGAGGAGGGGGACTTATAAAAGTTCAGTGCTCTTTAATTAGTGTTTACCCTACCATAAAGATATATTTCCTTGATAGAAAGTTTCTCGTAAAAACCCTAATTCTGGGTAATATCCCAGTTTTCATTCTCTAGGTAGTTCGGGAGTTTTCTTTTGAGCTGGTAGGGCCTCAGTTGACTCCAGCTAGAAATAATCTAGCTGAAGGTCTTGGGAAAGCCTATTCAGAACACTTGGCGGTAAGTTTTTTCCAAGTGTCTTCACAATAATACCCATCCTGAACATCTTGGGCAGAAATGTCTTTTTGAAACCACTTTACTTTCTTGTTTTTGGGCCACACCCAACCATGCTCAGAGCTTACTCCTCACTCAGTGCTCAGGAATCACTCTGGTAGTGCTCCAGGGACCATATCTACTGCTGGGGAACCAACTTGGGTCGACATACACAAAGCAAATGCCTAACCTCCTGTGATATTTTTCAGGTCCTACATTTGCCTTTTTCACAATTTTGGTTGACAGTGGAGATAACTTCTTTTGAATTGTTCTTTAGGACCATATTTTGCTCATCGACCCAGATTCTGAAAGAACTTTAATTTCTCAATACTGAAAAAAAAATTTTATTTCATCTTTTTTCCTTCGTGATATAACTATGGAACCTTAACTTCATCTCTGGTTTGATTTGATTGTTCTCTAAGATTTTTTTGTTTTCGGATTCCATCTGTTAATAGGTAATGATTCCTTCTTTCTTTTTTTAATAAAAAAAAGATTTAAACAATGTACAATGTATGTGGTTTACAAAGTTGTTCATAATATAGTTGTTTTAGGCATTCACTGTTACAACTCTAATCCAGTATGACCTTCTCTTCCACCACTCTCCACAATTTCCCACTCACCCGCCGCCCCCCAAGTCAGCCCCCTTGGCAGGCACAAAATAATTTATTTTATATTGCTTGTTACAATGACATTGTCAGTGAAATTATCAAAAAAATAGTTCAGTAAAAGAAAATTTGTGAAAAATGTTATATCTCAAAATGGGGATATTAAAATCATTGAGAATTTACTGAGCTGTTTGTTGCTAGTTAAGCCTTCTGTTGCTCTATTTGCTTATTGAGCTTTTAGTTGGCTTCTCTGCTACTTTCTTGTCTAATTTGCTGCGTTCTTACCAGGCTGTCAGTATTGTGGAATTTGAAAGTGTTACACGGGCCTGTACATGGTTATGTGCTCTGGGAGCTCCAGGATTTTTGTGCTGGGAGTTTCATCAGCTTGGTTTTCTGGATTAGTTAGAAAGCAGTGAAGTTGGGATAATGGTTTGACAGCGGATGAGGGGTGTGGATGCGGCTGTCTGTGCTTGAGCAGGGCAGAGGCTCAGGCTGCCCCCACCTGAGTCACCCCGGACCTGAAGACTGGTATACCTGTGAGTTTCATCCATGTGGGTTGCATCTCTTCCAGGATTAGTCATGAAGTTGTGAAGTCAGGCCATTTACAGAGCAGTGGCCATCTGTTTCTTTGTTTTTATCTTGTCTTTATTGGTTTTACTTTTCATGAAGCACAGTCTCTCAAAAACATAAAAAGCATGCACGAGGTATAATTTTTGAGGAGCTTTGACATTACAGTTTTATATTTGAATATTTCATTTAATACATCTTTGAGTCCGTGCATTTTAGGTTTGGAAATAGTTTACCAAAAGAATTTTGTAAAATATTATGTTATCTTTTAGCTGCTAATATTGCTACTGAAAAATCTAGTGCCATATTGATTATTGAGTTTCTTAAAATTTTTTGTTTAGATTTAATTCTCTATTTATTGGGCTTAATGCTTGTGCTGTTTTTCAATCTGGAAAACTCAGACTGGACCTGGAAGCATTTTGTTGTTCTTTGTTGTTTTCTTTTTGGGTGACATCCAGTGGTACTTGGGACTTTCTCCTAGCTTAGCACTCAGGAATCATTCCTGGAGGGATGCAGTGCTGGGCATCGAATCTGGGTAAACTGTGTGTGGGGCACATTGTGCTATCTCTCCTGCTGTCTGGAAATATGATTTTTAGAAAGCCTTCTTAAATATTTGTATCTGTGCTATGTATCAGTCTTAGAAATATTTTTTTTTTACATAAAAAGACAAACCACTACTGGGCCTGCTTGAGCAAATCAATGAACAACGGGAGGACAGTGCTACAGTGCTACCACATAAGTGATATAATTTCTTCTTTGTGAGGAGCCACACCCAGTGGTGCTCAGAATTTACTCCTGGTTCTGTGCTCAGGGATCACTCCTGGTGGACTCATGGACCATATGGGGTGCCAGGGATCGACCTGGGTTGGCAGCATGCGAGGCAAATGCCCTCCCCACTGTACTGTTGCTCTGGCTTTGGTATCATTTCTTATGAAGCCTCCAGATAAGTTAAAATTAAACAATTGATTTAATGTCATATAATTATATAATTGCAATTAACTTTGGGAGGAAGGAATGAGGGGAAATAGTCTCCCCAGCTGTGCCCAATGGTTTCCAGAAACACATTCATGGGTGTCTGGGGCTACACCTAGTGGTGCACTGATGCTGCTGTGGTTAGGAACTATTTGAGCACATGCCTGTCACCATGTCCTTGCCCCTCATTAACCAACTTTTAAAAAGTAAAATGGGGTGACAGAGAGATAAAGCATATGCCTTGTATGTGGCCAACCCTGGTTTGAATCCCTAATATCATGTAACGTCTCCCAGGCGGCACTAGGGATCACTCCTGAGCACAGAACTAGGAATAAGCCCCCGAGTATCACTGATTGTAGCTACCAAACCTGCCCCCACCCCCCAAACAAACCAAAAAATTTTACTTCATAGCTCCAAGGACTGAGCTTCTGCTTCTTCAGCCCCACCAAATAAAAAACAGAACAGGTGAGACTGAAACATGGGCTAGAGAGCTGGGGGAGGTGCCATACTAAAGACAGCACACTACTGAGGTGAGAATTTCAGTTCTCTTCTCGCGGTCTTCCAGAACACTGCTCCCAAGTTTATTCCTGCCTCCATCGTTCTCTAGTAGAACTTCCACTACAAGGGCCAAGGTTGCACAAGGCAACCTCAGCAGTTTCCCCCACAAAAAAACAAATATTTTTTTTAAATTTTAAATAAAATTTGGGATGCTTTTCTTATTTTGTTTTTCAAACTCTTCACCTGGGCCCTGGCAACCTCCACAACTGGCCCTGACCTCTGAACTGTCACCTGCCCGTGTCAGGAGAATGACCTGCTTGTTATAAATATTTTTAACCAATCCTGTTTCCAGGGACACCCCGTACATCCCTGCTTTTAGAGTAGCCAAATGCTTCTAAGTCCTGACCTTTATGTAGTTTTGGCATAAATTGGCTTCTGATTTCCCCATAGCCCCTACTACCCTGCCAAGTACTTAGCTGCTGGAAAAAAAACTGAAGCTAAGTTATTTTCACTAAACCAACCATTTTCACCTTTCAGAGTTTTTATTAATATCACTTACCTATTGATATCCCCAGTTCTACTTTTGTGAGTGTACTCCTTTCATCATTTAATCTAATTAAAAAGCAAAGATAAATGTATTCAATCCTTCATTTAAAATCCTCAATTCCCCTTCTAAATTAGCTTTTATGGAGTAGAAATTTAACAGAGTTTGATATAGATTTGCCTTCTAAAGTCTCCTTTGTCCTCAGAGTAAAAATCACCGAAAATTTTGTTTCTACTGATTGTGATGCAGATTAGTCATTTAAAAAAAAACGTACAGAGCTTTTTGAAATATAAGGAGTCAGTATCTTAAAGTAGAAAAGACAGACTCTATTCCACTTCTTTCTTCCTGTAACCTTTCAGTTTCTTGCAACACTTGATTGGAGTGAAGGAAATCTATTTTTAGTTCAACTAAACCCTGATTTTTTTTTTTGTCTTAGGTTTAAATACTATTTTTTTTTCTTTTTGGGTCAACACCCGGTGATGCACAGGGGTTACTCCTGGTTCATGCACTCAGAAATCACTCCTGGCGGTGCTCGGGGGACCATATGGAATGCTGGGGATCAAACCCAGGTCGGCTACGTGCAAGGCAAACGCCCTACCCGCTGTGCTATCGCTCCAGCCCCTTAAATATTAAAAGGTAAAGGTAAAGGCCCTCCCGTTGATCGTCGATTTGCTCGAGCGGGCCCAGTAACGTCTCCATTG